>JAZHYW010045177.1:0-65733 GCA_037355805.1 Ixodes ricinus | reverse complement strand
CATGTATTGCTGTGATGGTGTTCTCATGGAATTCGGCTGATAAAACAGATTGTGAAGCACCCATTACCATGTCCCCGTTGCAAACTTTCTGAATGAAGATGTCCAGTACCTTCTGGCTTTGCACTTATCACCCAGTCGGCATGAACCGAGACAGCCTCATGGCTGCATCTGCGAGTTTCATGAGCCACAAAAATTACTCGTAACTGGGGATAATCAGTGAAATCACCCTAGGTTCGAATTCAAAAAGGCTCGATATTTTCTAACCGAACTGAGGTTGGAATTTAAAAAGATTTTAGATATTTTCGAATCAGTATCAGGTCAAACTAAAAATACAGTTTTCAACACCGTGGAGTTTCAATTAGAAAAGTTTCTAGCTGGGCTACGGTTTCTAAAAATTTCAGCCGAATATTTCTGATATTTTTTTTACTCTTGAGGTTCCGATACTATGATTTCTAACTTTCCTAACATAAAATTCGAGAGATTCAAAATTTTGAATTTCTTCGATTCATGAAAAAGAAAAATTAGAAGATTCTTCAATTCTTTAATTCTGAAGTTCGAAAAATCTACGATTTCGAATTTTGGGATCTGAAGTTCGAAAAGGAAAAGCCAAATCAGGTAGACATAAAGTTCCGAAGGTTTCGATTCTCTTTTTTAGGCTAACTAAAAAAAAACTTCAAGATTTCTAATTTCTTTTGAAGTCCACTCTCTTGCAAAGTCGAATTTGGCTTTGGCAAGTTCCTCTTACAAGCTCAGTTTCAGCCAACGTTTTCTACGCCTACTGTTTTCACGAAATCAGGTTTAGAAAAGTTGTGTAGAGAAGCAGAATGCTGTTGGTTTAGAAATTAAATGAGACGACGAGTGTCCCGGATGTGCTGCAATATTTGCCATGTGCAGAGTGATGTGACCATATATCAGAATTGTACCGCCAGCTCGCAGTCATAATGCGCTGTTTTACGATACCTATCCAGTTCGAAATAGCCAGGGGCGGGCAGGGTGGTTGAGGTTCAGAAAAATCTTTAATCTGGCAAACTGCCTCCCCACCCGCTTGCAAAGCTGGTGCAGTAATCCGATCAAACACCGCCTGAAAGTGATGCTGGCATATAGCAAGTTTTGCCTCTGAGGCTTTATTTTCCAGACGGAGAAACGCCAAGCAAAAAGTACAGTTTCACACAACCTGAGGCTGAAGAACGCCTACCATACCAGTGGCGTCGGGAAGAGGAGGAACAAAAAAAAGGGGGGAAGCTCCAGCACCCCCCCTCCTACCCCCCCCTTCAGCCCCCTATTCCCAGATATTTCAGACCGTTAAAGAAAACAATTCTCAAGAGGCAATGGAGCTTATTTTAATCAAATTATTCATGCCTTCATTTATAGCTACTGCCGCCTTCACTGCATAAAGATCGCGTAGATGGTCAATGTCGCAAACTCGTTGTCAGATGGCACTGCTTGTCACATGCTTAGTGTTCAGAAGTTCAAGCTTGCTGTCTTTCGACCTAAATAACTCTGCCATTGGTAAAAACAAATTAAACATAACAATAAATGCAAAAATAAAAAGCTGAAAAAAAAAAAAAAAACTATCAAGAACTTATTAGAAGCGTTGGTATTCTGCATATTCAGAGGCTCAGGAACTTTAAAACAAGTTTTTCTCCTACCAAAATGTGTACAGGCCAAAGAAACACGTTCCAGATTTCAAATATTTGAACAATATTTGAAATTCTTCCCCCATGAGATAATTTATCTCTAACGTGAAAAAATACAATGAATACACAATTTTGTATTCTGTAGAGGGAAATGATATGTATTGTTTGTAGTGTTAATGCAGTTTTGCACCAAAAAATCTAGACGAAACAAATTGCCAAAGCAAAGTATAATTGTCCGTAGATTCATGTTTGGACATTTCTTCGAAACTCATTACAATAACAATAATCATATCTTAAAAAAACGACACATTTACCTAGGACTGTATATAGACTTCTATTCTTAAAAAGTTTAACATCTCTACCCTAAAAATCAGCAGAACCCATCCTTTTGGGAATGATTATCTACGTTTAATGCGAATAGCATCAAACGGTGCGGAGTTATGCGCTGTCAGTCAGGTGGGCGTTCGGCACACTCTCAGATACGCCAGCTCCACTCTTGAGGCGTTCTATTCTAAATTTGTTGACACTTTCACAGCCCTGCCCATCGCACGACCCTCCAGTAGCCCAGCACGTGCGTCAGAGTCACTTTAGGAAGGCGAGCAAAGCGCGCCAGGCCGGCACAAACACTCAAAATGGCACCGACCAGACTTTCATGCCCCCAGGCTAGTCTCACCACACGGTACTCTAAATCATGGCTGTAGACTATCTTTGCCAGAGGCGCTGCCAAGCAGCGCTGTCACGGCCACGTAGCGCGCGCGGCCGCCATGCACCGAGGCGCTCATCTCCGCTTCTCGGAGGCTGAGAGGCGTTGCCATCGGCCTCTCCCGAGCGCAGCGGAGAGGGTGAGCCAGAGCGGCCGAGGGTCAGCCCTGCGCGAGGAGCCGTGAGCGCTAGCCCCTCGTGCATGGAACGCGCGCGCATCGGTAGCTGGGACAGGCCAAAAGCGCGTCACTTATGGTAAAGATATAAACAACCGTTTAGAGTGCGTTGAATGACTGCCTTCATAGCTCTGTGGTTAGCGCGCGTCTGCCTGCTGATCAAAGCGGTCAACGGTTCGATCCCAGCCGGCGCTCGGTCTTTTTATTTATTTATCGACCCGCGCGTAAGAGGTTAGATAGCCAGATAGATAATATAGACGAAAGTAAAGCAATAGTGAGCGGTGAAATGCGTCAGATAATAGCTTTGGGCTACAGAAAGGCTACAAATATGGGTATAAACGACACCGGCTGTAAACTTACGCTCCGTTCGCTCTTTCGGGAATTTATTTCTTTAAAACAAAGTAAGCCAGAACATTGAAATAAGCTGCATTGTCTATCATAAGGAATGCAACACCGCATGTAAAAATAATTTAAAGAAAAAACATGTTTTAATGAATTGTATGAAACCGCCTTCGTCGATCTTTCGAAGTTTACCTAAACTTCGAACTTTTGTTCTAAAGTTCAAACTTTGCCCTAAAAGTTCAAACTTTTGCCCTAAAGTTCAAACTTTTGCCCTAAAAGTTCCAAACTTTGTCTAAAAGTTCAAGTTTTTGTCAAGTCAGCTTTTGCCTCTAAAGCTGAAGGTCGGCGAACTTATGACGTTAAAACTGGAAGTTCGAAAATTTTCGAATTTTTTTGATGAATAAATTTGAAAGTTCGAAATCAGCAAAAATGTTTTAGTCTATCAAGTTTGAAAGTTCGAAGGCATAGGAATTTGCAGCGTAATAAGTTCCGGAAGTTCAAAAAGGATAGAATTGTTTAGTGTAATAAGTTTGAAGGTTCTAAAACATTTCATTTCTAACGTGCAAAGTTCGAAATTCTCAAGTTTAACTAGTTTAAAATTCACTTCTGTCAATTTTATATAGAAGGTTCGAAAATGTTTTAACTCTTCGAACCGCTTCATTCGATCATGGAAACTTCGGCTCCGAAAAAGTTTGTGGCATCCTAATTGCAACAAGTTATAACGCTGACATGAAAGCACTCCTAGCCCCATGGGCAGGGAGTGTTGGCTACAATTTATAAACAACAGATTGAAGTAGCAGGATGGAAATGTTAAGTACTACTCGACTGACAGTCGTTCTTTTCTGGCAGGTTGGCAGCCCATATTAGGGCCCCACTTAAGGAAAGGTCGTTTCTTTGGAGAAAACTTGACTATGCTAAAGCGTGTTAGCGCTGGGTTAATGCTCGTATCAGTAATTAAGCAAAGTCGATTTCCTAGAGAGGCCTCACTAATCCATTCATCTGTTTGGCAATCGGACTTCTTTTCTATTTGGGCACAGGGCCGAAAGGGGTGTAATACATATCTAAGGGCATCGACTTCATTGCCGCGATGTAAGCGTGGGATCTTACAGTCAAACCCACTTTGTAACGATCCCACATATAACGACCCATTCGGTTATAACGACCAGCTTTAGAAAATATACGAATTCACGGCCCTACCCATCAAATTTGGTCCAGATAAAACAACCATTTTCAAAGCATCAAACTGTTACAATGAACACTAAAAAAAAACCGCACGCGGAAAGAAACAAAAATCAGCATACATTCCGGGCGCGGCGCTCCTGGAGATTGTTGGGAGATGCTCAAGGTTATTTCTACAGCCGTGCTGGTCGCGCGATACGTACTTCTGGGGAGCAAAACAAAACTACAAAAGCAAAAACGCTCCCGGGTAGTGTAGTCCGATTGTGCGCGCACGGGAAGGAGAAAAGGAGGAGGGAGAAAAGTTAACTCTCACGCCGTGCTGCGTTTGTTTGTTCTACAGAAACTCAAGACAAACTCCAATGCTCTGCATAGGTGGCTAGCCCCATCGCCATCGGACTGTTTGCTTCCTTCGCCATTTTGGTACATTCAAAGTGTCCAATGACTCGTTACAAGATACATACAACTCAATGTTTTTACAAGATGACATAATTCACTTGACTTTATCTTAGTGTGCCCATTGGCAAACCATTTTATATTTTAACTAACTAGGATTTGATTGACGCATCAGATTGATTTCTACTATTGCTCCTCGGCAACCACACTGTCCTATGTAATACCCTTGTTTATTGTGCATCGCCACTGTCAGCGAAACATGACAAAAGTGTATCTGTCCTGTAGGCCCTCACGGCTGTTGACCGGCACCAAATAAACTACCTATCTAGTCTATCTGAATCTATCTATATCATGCATATCTCTCTGCGTCTTCGAGCTCGGGCAGTGTGGCCTGTCCTTTTCAAAATGGGGGAAAGAAAATCCACTAGGAGGCTTCATTTAAACAAGGGCAGGCACATCGCGCTGGCAGGAAAAAGATAACAACGGAGCAGCACTGCGTGGCCTCGCAATCCCAGCCACCCACAAGCTCGCAAAGTGTTGTTTGAAAGACAACCCTGCTGAGGCGACGCGGCCGCACACTCGTACATGCGCAAGACACGCGGCACTTAAAACGCTTTACACCAAAGCAGAGTGTTAATTACCTCTCTGGACAGCAAAGAACCATCGTCGGACTAGTGCATGGCATTTATTTTCGTGTTGGCGTGCGTTTCATAAAATCAGTTCTATGAGGTATGAGGTCAATCCTCATTATTTTACCTGTGCAGTAAAGAATCGGGGGTGCGTTAAGAATCGTGCAAACAGTTTAAATAAAGAGTTGGCAGAGTGAAACCACCAATACCAGCTTCATTATCCGTATTTTATAACGTGTTTTAAAGGTAAGTCCAGATACAACGAACTGCTGATAAAATGACCACTTTTCGCAAAACTGTCGCATTCGTTATTAGGGGGTTTGACTGTATATGTAGCCATTTCATTTTCTTGCCCCCTGCACCGGTGCAGAAAAGTCAAGGTGGTGTGCTTTCGGTCGCATCTCAATACCCACATATCAGAAGTACACTGCCCCTGCACCGGTGCAGGTAAGTCGAATTAAGCTAATCTGCGTGGCAAGGGAATCCAGACCCTTTCCCACTGAGGGGAGGCTCACCCGTCGGCCACGTAGAAGTCCCCAGCGGGCGTGACGGCCACGCTGGGTGGGCTTGCAGAAGCTGCCCCGTGCCCGAGCCCGGGCGGAACTTCTGCCTCTAGGAGACTAGCAGGGCGGCACGGCTGCCCCTTGCAGGGTAGCGAAGCACCTGGGGAATCAAGGAAGGATGAGAGCAGAGCGTGGCAGATAGTAAGCGCCGACGTCGGTGGTTCCGAGAGAAAGAAGGAGAAAGACAGTGACAAGAGAGAAAAGGAAGAAAACAGACGAAAGGCAAGGCGTGCTCTGCTTTGAGCGACAAGTTGAAGTTGTTTGAGTGCTCATCAACTATGTGTCTTTTAGTACAATGCACGATGTCAGTGTTTTTGTGCAAAATAAAGCTAGAGAACAACTAGGTACAGATCTTGCAAGTGGTGTTTTGCTGCTTCATTGCGTATATTAAAGCGGTCTGTCAGCAATGTGGGTCTACTGGGACCATCGACATCCGCGCCTGCGCCTCGCTGCTACGAAGCAACCGAAACGCATGGGAAGCTGGTACATCTTTTCCCTTAGATCATGGGTTGTCAAACTGGGTTCCTAGGAACGCAGGTGTTCCCGGCAGTACCCTCACAAGTGGCCTAAGCCCCCAAATTTCCCCCAAATGTGTTTGAGTTAAGGGTTTTTCAAGTCTAACTATTTTTGCCAGCCTGAGCCATCCATTGATGCACAACTATGAGCCAAGCACTCCTTAGCGTGCGCATTATCGATTTACAAAGTCCGCAAGCTTCTGCATTGCTTTATTGGATCAATGCCAAGACCAGAAGGGGTCACTACTTGGCTGCCATTCAACCTACATTTATAGGGGTTACTCAGGGTTAACAAGTCAGATTATTACACAGAACTATATACCTCGAGGTCAAGGAGGAACTTTGGCTACCGCCCACCGCTCAGGAAGCTTGCGAGCACAAACAGGGATGAACACCAAGGAAGAGGACATGGATGAGAGCTTCGTGTCCATATCTGTTCACATTTATGGGTTTGCTGAGCACCGCCCATGAACTAGCCCAACAGCAAGTCCTGTAAGACTCCCCACAGATTTCCCGCATGTGCTTTGCTCTGCCCCTTCTCAAAAGCGTCCCCCTTACCCAAAGCATGCCGGCTCTCCGACGTTTCCTTAGCTCTGCCGTGGCGAGTCGGGTGAACGCGGGGAAACCGAGGTCAAGACCGTCCCGTTCTTTGTGGCGGTAAACTGTTGGCTTGGACGGCACTACCGAGCATGAAAACTTGGCAACCAGTAAAGGGTGATAGTGTAATCCGTCAAAACAACAAGGACGAAAACGAAGAGAGAACTGGACAGGATGCGGCGTAGGAAAGGGTCTTGGGCCGCACCCCACCGCGACTCCCGTTCTCTGGAGGCACAAGAAGCGACTGGGGCAAACCCTGGAAAATAGCATCTCTTGCTTACGCCGGCAAGGGGCACCTGCTTAAGGATTCTTAAATCCTTTCTGGCAGCCAGCTACACAAAAATCGAATAAGCTACGCTTTGAGTACCAGCACTCCATTCTTTGATTTTCTCATGGATCCTGACCATTAGATGCGGTTTTGGGAAGCTCAGGCGATATTGCTTTTCTCTGTCGCAGACCGTTTCTACGCTCATGAAAAATGGAAAAGCATTCCCTACGATTTCGGATGAAGCTTCGGACAACTGGACAACGACAATTTTGAGCCCTGAGATGGCCGACGCGTCGCTACTCCGAAACGTAGCCTATTTGGCGACTCTACAACTGACAATGCAGCGTTGGCGGGGAGGCATGCGTAGATTTTTTGTGGGCAGACACACGAGTGGGAGACGGACTGACCTGGTGCATGGCCACGTCGGTCACCCAGACGCAGCCCTCGCCGTCCACCGTGAGACCGTGCGGCATGTAGAACCTGGGAGGGGAGAGTAGGGAGTCTGTGGCAACCAGTTCGTCCAACAACGTTGCGTCGGCGGATTGTTCGTCAATGATTCGTTCAATTGAAAGGCTTCTCACGTTCTTTACGTCGACTAACCTTGCGACTTTTCGGCAAACACAACCCTGCTGTTTTTCGCAACAAACTTTGCGTCTCGCCTGGTTTACGGGACAAAAAGAGAGGGGGACCTCCGAGGCTTAGGTAAACAAGCCTGGGTGATTCACGCACTAGCCTTTGGCAGCATCCAGATTTGATCACACACTCAGTAAAAAGAAAAAATCAGCAGAACCCATCCTTTGGGAATGATTATCTACGTTAATGCGAATAGCATCAAACGGTGCGGAGTTATGCGCGTTCGTCAGGTAGCCGGCACACTCTAGATACGCCAGCCCACTCTTGAGGCGATTCTAAATTTGTTGACACTTTCACAGCCCTGCGCACGATCTCCGCAGCCCAGCACGTGCGTTTGTGTCACTTAGGAAGGCGAGCAAAGCACGCGCCATACGCACAAACACTCAAAATGGTACCGACCAGACTTTCTGGCGTCTCAGCTAGTCTCAACCAACGGTACTCTAAACGGTTGTTTATATCTTTACCATAGGACGCGCTTTACAGCGCTGTCACAGCTACCGGTGCGCGCGCGTTCCATGCACGAGGCTCATTCCGCTCTCGTGAGGCTGAGCACGGCCGCTACATCACCCTCTCCTAGCGCGGGAGAGGGTGAGCCAGCGGCCGTGCTCAGCCTCACGAGAGCGGAATGAGCCCTCGTGCATGGAACGCGCGCACGTCGGTAGCTGTGACAGCGCTGTAAAGCGCATCCTATGGTAAAGATATAAACAAGTGTTTAGAGTGCGTTGAATGACTGCCTTCATAGCTCTGTGGTTAGCGCGTCTGCCTGCTGATCAAAGGGTCAACGGTTCGAATCCCAGCCGGCGCCGGTCTTTTTTATTTATTTATCGACTTTATTTATCGACCGCGGCGTAAGAGGATAGATAGCCAGATAGATACACGCACGATTCATCTCGCAAGACTGCTCGCATCAAAACACCTCCGTGGGAAATAGCCATACTGGGAAGGTGTTACAGACCCCTCTAAAAGAAATCTGGCAACTAGGAGAAAAAACTGAGTGGTCAGAGGTATATGGGAAGGAACGATGCTACCAGGACTGTCTTTTGGCAATGGGGCACTGTGCATGAAATCAGAGGTTCAACCAGGATTATAAATTCTACAAAGAAGCGTAGGCAGATTGGCACTGGGAGTACATGGAACGACACCAAATGAGGGAGTACGGGGCCAGTGGCGCCACAAGAAGGGGGGGGGGGCAGGTGAACCGCTTCAGGTGCAGTGCTCAGGGGGTGCAGATGGGCAGTGAAAGGGGGTGTTGTTGCGGCCCACGAGAGTGGGGGTCACGGCGAGTCACCGCCCCAGGTGCCGCTGACCCTAGTGACGCCACTGACAGGAGAAATCAGCTTTAACGATATATACTTGGTCACAAAAGCAAGAAATAAAGAAGGAAGGTTTATTTATTCAATACTTAAAGAGGTAGTGCTCTGCTGTTTGAGGCGAGGACGCAAGTCATAAGAACAAGAACATATAGGGCCAAATTTGAAGGCCCAGATACAATGTGCGCAATACCTAGGGATGGAAACGATTGCATGTGTGCTTCTAGGGTCAACAGACGTACCAGTGGCCTTTGGTTTCACTGAAGAAGATGGCAGGGTGAATTATACAAGAGTAGAGGCAACGAAAAGGAGGTTGGAGTGCTGGTGGTAATTATAGGAAAAATTGAATGATGCTCAACCAGCTAGCCCAGCTAGCGGACAGGCAGGACAAAGGAAAATTGGGACTTCCTCCCACGTGGTCCGGCCCAAAGTCACGACCCTGTCCCTCAGTGGGTCTGGTGTTAGGTAACGCTGACAAGGTTCGACCAGAGCAAAATTGGTGACTCCCTCGCCGGGGGCAGAAGGCGGAGGGTGATGTTTTTAGTTTTTAATGCGAAAGCATTAACTATCTCAAGGAGCGAGCCAACGTCATCAGCTTTGAAACCACGCCAAACGGCTCTTAAACCCTTCTTCAAGTCAAGCCAGCTCCCGTTCGCCGGTTAGCCACGCCACCTTTTACACCGCTTCGATCCCATTGGCTAGCACGAGTCGACCAGGCCCCCATTCGCTGGACACGCAGCGCCATGGGGTGGCTGGTCGTTGAAACTGACGCTGCGCGTCAGTTTCAATGACCGGCCACCTTATGGCGCTGCCGTGTACGTCAGCGCCAGGTCAGCGCCAGTCAGTGCGCCAACACGCATACAGCAAGAACGATGTACATGCTTTAGCATTCACAACTCATAAGAAGTGCTTAGGTGTACCTCGATCCTTTTTTTTTGTGCGATCCCTCAAGGTCTGCCTGGCGATCATCTTCATGACTTGGTGATAGTTACAGAAACGCATTGGCTCGGTAGGGGAAAGGGAAATCAGGTTTTTGTTACCGTTTTAGGATAGGTGGCACAAGCTACCACCCGTTATAAAGGATACAGCCGTATTATCCAGCCATCTATCCTGTCTGGGAATGCTGCGCGGCGAACACCATTTTCCTAGTATGTCTGCGTCGCCATAGCAAGAGTTCGATGGCGTAACTGCAACGGCCGTTTCTTGATTACGGGAGGAAAAATGTCTTTCTTTGGCTCCACACGAAAATGAGTAACTAGCCGGTACCACAAATTTATTTGAGTAAAGCGAGAGCGAATCAATCCATCGAGAGTAATACTTTCTGGCAGTGCACTCACGGCCGCTTTTTGCAAAATGTAAGCAGGGGTTTATGGCTTCGCGAGTTGAAGGGCTCGCGATTTTTATAAACATATAAGCATCTGAGATTCTACACTCCGCTCGTCTTAACTAAGCAGACAGGGCAGTGAAAGGCAACATGCACGCCTTACTTTGAAGCCTGCCTTTTTAGCACGGGCACTCATCAGCAAAATCAAGTTTCGAAAGACGCGTAGTGGGATAATCAGTGCAGTGTTTGCGTGCGTCTTCTAGTTGTCTTGTGCACTTTCTTACAAAATTATTTATTCTATTCTATGCAAGTATGGTGCCTGGAACACACCTCTGACCGGTGTATATTACACGTCCTCGGTTCCGAGGTGGCAACAAGTGATGTCACAGAAGCCAAAGTGTCACGTTGCCGAACGTCGCGATCCTGGTGGTTGGTGCTAGAAGTCCCAGCAAAAGTAAGGGCGAATGCGAGCTTCCGTGGACTGTGAAGCTGGAAAGCGACCCGCAGTGGGACGTTCGTCTACCACATTCATCAGCGCCGCTGTGACACTGCGAAGGATTGCAGCCGGTGACAATGTGGCGCTTTCTACGACGTCTTAAAGCGGAAATCGAGGGGCCCCTTTTAAGACTCGGTGGTAAACACACCAGTTGAAATGCGTTCCAGGCACCATAGCGCAAGTGGAAGCCCCGAGAGTGGATCCCGGGCGCCAGAGTGGGTATGTCGGGAGGCTCGCACTCACTGGTTGCGTCCCCAGCTGTGCAGCACGTGGCCGTTCCCGGCGTCCAGTGTGACCACGGTAGGCTCCGGGACGGTGCCTTCCTCGACACGCTGGTACACGTTGTGGTAGTCAAATGACCTGGGCAGGGCACCGACAGGTTGAGACGTGACCATGTTGCATGCCACTACGCTTCAGCAAACCGTTTCGTCTAACGGAGTTTCGACGAGCCGCAGAAACAAACTCCACAAAACGCATTGTTGCCGCCAAAAGTGGCAAGGGGTATGTTTCCTGGGGTCCAATTTCGGTTGCCATGAGAGTGACAGCAAGATCTAATTTGTCCCTCACGGAGCGAGTTAAGATAGCGCTCGCTGATGATTTGTCTGCTAATGCGAGCAAAGAATGCAGTTTGTCTGCAACGAAGCATCATTTGCGGATGAAAATAAAACAAGAAAACGACATGCGTCATCTGCAAGCAGACTAGAAAAAAAACCTTATAGTTTGCACCGAACCGAGTGCTGCGGCGTAGCGAGATCGGACACGGCTTGAAATTGTTATCGTTTGCAAATCTCGGGTTGTTCCATTACCGTACAGACGCTGACATTAACCGGCGGACGAAGGAGTGCCAAGAACGAGCACATCAGAGGCAGCGGACACTCTCTCTCACTATTTGCACGTTGGCGAGAAATTCTCGCCCAAATACCGTCCGATTGTGAACCTGCCCATGGGCCAAAAATTTATCATTGGTTGATAATGCAAGCCCGGCAGGAAGCTGCGACGCCGCATTCAATCGGCTGCCGAGAAAGCGCTCCCCGCTCTCAACTCGACCAAAATCGGAGCACGTACATCCGCCATCGATGCCGGATGTACGTGCTCCGATTTTGGTCGAGTTGAGAGCGGGAGCGTTCCTCGGCAGCCGATTGAATGCGGCGTCGCAGCTTCCTGCCGGGCTTGCATTATCAACCAATGATAAATTTCGGCCCATGGGCAGGTTCACAATCGGACGGTATTTGGGCGAGAATTTCTCGCCAACGTGCAAATAGTGAGAGAGGTCCCGCTGCCTCTGATGTGCTCGTTCTTGGCACTCCTTGTCCGCCGGTTAATGTCAGCGTCTGTACGGTAATGGAACAACCCGAGATTTGCAAACGATAACAATTTCAAGCCGTGTCCGATCCGCTACGCCTGCAGCACTCGGTTCGGTGCAAACTATCAGGTTTTTTTCTAGTCTGTTTGCAGATGACGCATGTCGCTTTCTTGTTTTATTTTCATCCTGCAAATGATGCTTCAGTTGCAGACAAACTGCATTCTTTGCTCGCATTAGCAGACAAATCATCAGCGAACGCTATCTTAACTCGCTCCGTGAGGGACAAATTAGATCTTGCTGTCACTCTCATGGCAACCCGAAATTGGACCCCAGGAAACATACCCTTGCCACTTCTTGGCGGCAACAATGCGTTTTGTGGAGTTTGTTTCTGCGGCTCGTCGAAACTCCGTTAGACGAAACGGTTTGCTGAAGCGTAGTGGCATGCAACATGGTCACGTCTCAACCTGTCGGTGCCCTGCCCAGGTCATTTGACTACCACAACGTGTACCAGCGTGTCGAGGAAGGCACCGTCCCGGAGCCTACCGCGGTCACACTGGACGCCGGAACGGCCACGTGCTGCACAGCTGGGGACGCAACCAGTGAGTGCGAGCCTCCCGACATACCCACTCTGGCGCCCGGGATCCACTCTCGGGGCTTCCACTTGCGCTATGGTGCCTGGAACGCATTTCAACTGGTGTGTTTACCACCGAGTCTTAAAAGGGGCCCCTCGATTTCCGCTTTAAGACGTCGTAGAAGCGCCACATTGTCACCGGCTGCAATCCTTCGCAGTGTCACAGCGGCGCTGATGAATGTGGTAGACGAACCGTCCCACTGCGGGTCGCTTTCCAGCTTCACAGTCCACGGAAGCTCGCATTCGCCCTTACTTTTTGCTGGGACTTCTAGCACCAACCACCAGGATCGCGACGTTCGGCAACGTGACACTTTGGCTTCTGTGACATCACTTGTTGCCACCTCGGAACCGAGGACGTGTAATATACACCGGTCAGAGGTGTGTTCCAGGCACCATACTTGCATAGAATAGAATAAATAATTTTGTAAGAAAGTGCACAAGACAACTAGAAGACGCACGCAAACACTGCACTGATTATCCCACTCGCGTCTTTGAAACTTGATTTTGCTGATGAGTGCCCGTGCTAAAAAGGCAGGCTTCAAAGTAAGGCGTGCATGTTGCCTTTCACTGCCCTGTCTGCTTAATTAAGACGAGCGGAGTGTAGAATCTCAGATGCTTATATGTTTATAAAAATGCGAGCCCTTCAACTCGCCGAAGCCATAAACCCCTGCTTACATTTTGCAAAAAGCGGCCGTGAGTGCACTGCCAGAAAGTATTACTCTCGATGGATTGATTCGCTCTCGCTTTACTCAAATAAATTTGTGGTACCGGCTAGTTACTCATTTTTCGTGTGGAGCCAAAAGAAAGACATTTTTCCTCCCGTAATCAAGAAACGGCCGTTGCAGTTACTTGCCATCGAACTCTTGCTATGGCGACGCAGACATACTAGGAAAATGGTGTTCGCCGCGCAACATTCCCAGACAGGATAGATGGCTGGATAATACGGCTGTATCCTTTATAACGGGTGGTAGCTTGTAGCTACCTATCCTAAAAACGGTAACAAAAACCTGATTTCCCTTTCCCCTACCGAGCCAATGCGTTTCTGTAACTATCACCAAGTCATGAAGATGATCGCCAGGCAGACCTTGAGGGATCGCACAAAAAAAAAGGATCGAGGTACACCCTAAGCACTTCTTATGAGTTGTGAATGCTAAAGCATGTACATCGTTCTTGCTGTATGCGTGTTGGCGCACTGACTGGCGCTGACCATGGCGCTGACGTACACGCGCAGCGCCATAAGGTGGCCGGTCATTGAAACTGACGCGCAGCGTCAGTTTCAACGACCAGCCACCCCATGGCGCTGCGTGTCCAGCGAATGGGGGCCTGGTCGACTCGTGCTAGCCAATGGGATCGAAGCGGTGTAAAGGTGGCGTGGCTAACCGGCGAACGGGAGCTGGCTTGACTTGAAGAAGGGTTTAAGAGCCGTTTGGCGTGGTATCAAAGCTGATGACGTTGGCTCGCTCCTTGAGATAGTTAATGCTTTCGCATTAAAAACTAAAAACATCACCCTCCGCCTTCTGCCCCCGGCGAGGGAGTCACCAATTTTGCCTCTGGTCGAACCTTGTCAGCGTCACCTAACACCAGACCCACTGAGGGACAGGGTCGTGACTTTGGGCCGGACCACGTGGGAGGAAGTCCCAATTTTCCTTTGTCCTGCCTGTCCGCTAGCTGGGCTAGCTGGTTGAGCATCATTCAATTTTCTCCTGATAATTACCACCAGCACTCCAACCTCCTTTTCGTTGCCTCTACTCTTGCTATAATTCACCCTGCCATCTTCTTCAGTGAAACCAAAGGCCACTGGTACGTCTGTTGACCCTAGAAGCACACATGCAATCGTTTCCATCCCTAGGTATTGCGCACATTGTATCTGGGCCTTCAAATTTGGCCCTATATGTTCTTGTTCTTATGACTTGCGTCCTCGCCTCCAAACAGCAGAGCACTACCTCTTTAAGTATTGAATAAATAAACCTTCCTTCTTTATTTCTTGCTTTTGTGACCAAGTATATATCGTTAAAGCTGATTTCTCCTGTCAGTGGCGTCACTAGGGTCAGCGGCACCTGGGGCGGTGACTCGCCGTGACCCCCACTCTCGTGGGCCGCAACAACACCCCCTTTCACTGCCCATCTGCACCCCCTGAGCACTGCACCTGAAGCGGTTCACCTGCCCCCCCCTTCTTGTGGCGCCACTGGCCCCGTACTCCCTCATTTGGTGTCGTTCCATGTACTCCCAGTGCCAATCTGCCTACGCTTCTTTGTAGAATTTATAATCCTGGTTGAACCTCTGATTTCATGCACAGTGCCCCATTGCCAAAAGACAGTCCTGGTAGCATCGCTCCTTCCCATATACCTCTGACCACTCAGTTTTTTCTCCTAGTTGCCAGATTTCTTTTAGAGGGGTCTGTAACCACCTTCCCAGTATGGCTATTTCCCACGGAGGTGTTTTGATGCGAGCAGTCTTTGCGAGATGAATCGTGCGTGTATCTATCTGGCTCATCTAACCTCTTACGCCGCGGGTCGATAAATAAATAAAAAAGACCGGCGCCGGCTGGGATTCGAACCGTTGACCCTTTGATCAGCAGGCAGACGCGCTAACCACAGAGCTATGAAGGCAGTCATTCAACGCACTCTAAACACTTGTTTATATCTTTACCATAGGACGCGCTTTACAGCGCTGTCACAGCTACCGGTGCGCGCGCGTTCCATGCACGAGGGCTCATTCCGCTCTCGTGAGGCTGAGCACGGCCGCTAGCTCACCCTCTCCCGCGCTCGGGAGAGGGTGATGTGCGGCCGTGCTCAGCCTCACGAGAGCGGAATGAGCCCTCGTGCATGGAACGCGCGCGCACCGGCAGCTGTGACAGCGCTGTAAAGCGCGTCCTATGGTAAAGATATAAACAACCGTTTAGAGTACCGTTGGTTGAGACTAGCTGAGACGCCAGAAAGTCTGGTCGGTACCATTTTGAGTGTTTGTGCGTATGGCGCGTGCTTTGCTCGCCTTCCTAAGTGACACAAACGCACGTGCTGGGCTGCGGAGATCGTGCGCAGGGCTGTGAAAGTGTCAACAAATTTAGAATCGCCTCAGAGTGGGCTGGCGTATCTAGAGTGTGCCGGCCACCTGACGAACGCGCATAACTCCGCACCGTTTGATGCTATTCGCATTAACGTAGATAATCATTCCCAAAGGATGGGTTCTGCTGATTTTTTCTTTTTACTGAGTGTGTGATCAAATCTGGATGCTGCCAAAGGCTAGTGCGTGAATCACCCAGGCTTGTTTACCTAAGCCTCGGAGGTCCCCCCTCTTTTTTTGTCCCGTAAACCAGGCGAGACGCAAAGTTTGTTGCGAAAAACAGCAGGGTTGTGTTTGCCGAAAAGTCGCAAGGTTAGTCGACGTAAAGAACGTGAGAAGCCTTTCAATTGAACGAATCATTGGCAAACAATCCGCCGACGCAACGTTGTTGGACGAACTGGTTGCCACAGACTCCCTACTCTCCCCTCCCAGGTTCTACATGCCGCACGGTCTCACGGTGGACGGCGAGGGCTGCGTCTGGGTGACCGGCGTGGCCATGCACCAGGTCAGTCCGTCTCCCACTCGTGTGTCTGCCCACAAAAAATCTACGCATGCCTCCCCGCCAACGCTGCATTGTCAGTTGTAGAGTCGCCAAATAGGCTACGTTTCGGAGTAGCGACGCGCGTCGGCCATCTCAGGGCTCAAAATTGTCGTTGTCCAGTTGTCCGAAGCTTCATCCGAAATCGTAGGGAATGCTTTTCCATTTTTCATGAGCGTAGAAACGGTCTGCGACAGAGAAAAGCAATATCGCCTGGAGCTTCCCAAAACCGCATCTAATGGTCAGGATCCATGAGAAAATCAAAGAATGGAGTGCTGGTACTCAAGCGTAGCTTATTCGATTTTTGTGTAGCTGGCTGCCAGAAAGGATTTAGAATCATAAGCAGGGTGCCCTTGCCGGCGTAAGCAAGAGATGCTATTTTCAGGGTTTGCCTGAGTCGCTTCTTGTGCCTCCAGAGACCGGGAGTCGCGAGTGGGGTGCGGCCCAGACCCTTTCCTACGCCGCATCCTGTCCAGTTCTCTCTTCGTTTTAAGTCCTTGTTGTTTGGCGGATTACACTATCACCCTTTACTGGTTGCCAAGTTTTCATGCTCGGTAGTGCCGTCCAAGCCAACAGTTTACGCCACAAGAGCGGGACGGTCTTGACCTCGGTTTCCACGCGTTCTACCCGACTCGCCACGGCAGGCAGGAAACGTCGGAGGGCCGGCATGCTTTGGGTAGGGGGACGCTTTTGAGAAGGGGCAGAGCAAAGCACATGGGGAAATCTGTGCGGAGTCTCCTACAGGACTTGCTGTTGGGCTAGTTCATGAGGCGGTGCTCAGCAAACCCATAAATGTGAACAGATATGGACATGAGCTCTCATCCATGTCTCTTCTTGGTGTTCATCCCTGTTTGTGCTCGCAAGCTTCCTGGCGGTGGCGAGCCAAGTTCCTCCTTGACCTCTGAGATATATAGTTTGTGTAATAATCTGAGCTTGTTAACCTGAGTAACCCCTATAAATGTAGGTTGAATGGCAGCCAAGTAGTGACCCCTTCTGGTCTTGGCATTGATCCAATAAACAATGCAGAAGCTTGCGGACTTTGTAAGCGATAATGCGCACGCTAAGAGTGCTTGGCTCATAGTTGTGCATCAATGGATGGCTCAGGCTGGCAAAAATAGTTAGACTTGAAAAACCCTTAACTCAAACGCATTTGGAATTTGGGGCCTTGAGGCACTTGTGAGGGTACTGTCGAACACCTCGTTCCTAGGAACCAGTTTGACAACCCATGATCTAAGGAAAAAGATGTGCCAGCTTCCCATGCGTTTCGGTTGCTTCGTAGCAGCGAGGGCGCAGGCGACGGATGTGCGATGGTCCCAGTAAGACCCACGTTGCTGAAAGGCAGCAGTCTCTCTGCAACAGCAGCAAACTGAGCCTTACTCGCACAGATCTGGCCTACCTAGTTGTTCTCTAGCTTTATTTTTTGCACAAAAACACTGACATCGTGCAGAAGTGGTGCTAAAGGAACACATAGTTGGTGAGGCACTCAAACCGTCAGCCTCGTCAGCTCAAGCGAGGCACGTAGCAACCCCGCGCTTCCCAGGTCACTGCTTTCTTCCTTTTCTCTCTGCTTGTCGGCTGTCTTTCTCCTTCTGCTCTCTCGGAACCACCGCAGCCGTGGCAGCTTACTATCCTGCCACGCTGCTGCTCATCCTTCACTGTGATTCCCCAGGTGCTCGCTACTGCCTGCAAGGGAGCAGCCTGCCCGCCCTGCTGTCCCTGGGCGAAGTTCCGCCAGGGCTCGGGCCACTGGCGCCGGCTTCTGCAAAGCCCCACCAAGCCGTGGCCGTCACGCCCGCCGGGGACTTCTACGTGGCCGGCGGGTGAGCCTCCCTCAGTGGGAAAGGGTCTGGATTCCCTTGCCACGCAGAGTGAGAACCGTCCCAGACACACCTGCACCGGTGCAGGGGCAGTGCACTTCTGATATGTATGTGTTGAGATGCGGCCGAAAGCACACCGCCTTGCCTTTCTGCACCGGTGCAGAGGTGCAAGGAAATGAGAATGATAGCTACATGTACCAGTCAAACCCCCTAATGTGAATGCGACAGTTTTCGCGAAAAGTGGTCATTTTATCAACGGTTCGGTGTATCTGGACTTTACCTGCTAAAAACACGTTATAAATATAGGATAATGAAAGCTGGTGTTGGTGGTTTCACTCTGCTCAGCTCTTTATTTAAACTGTTTGCCGATTCTAACGCCCCCGATTCTTTACTGCGCAGGTAAAAATAATGAAGGTTGACCTCATACCTCATAGAACTGATTTTTATGAAGCAGCACGCCAGCAGCGAGAAAACCGCCGTGCCTGAGTCCCGACTTGATGGTTCTTTGCTGCGGCCAGTGAAGTATAGCACCTACTTTAGGGCTAGGCCGTTTTTAAGTGCCGCGTGTCTCTTCGCACGTACTGAGTGTCGCGGCCGCTCGCCTCCAGGGCAGAGGTTGTCTTTCAAACAACACTTTCGCTGAGCTTGTGGGTGGCTGGGATTGCCAGGAGAGCCACGCCGCCAGTGCCTGCTCCGTTGTTATCTTTTTCGCGCACGCAGTGATCTTGACACCTCGTTTAAATGAAGCCTCTGGTGGATTTTCTTTCCCCCATTTTGAAAAGGACAGGCCACACTGCCCGAGTCCAGAAGGCGCAGAGAGATATGCATCGATATAGATGCATGCAGTGGACTAGATATGGTAGTTTATTTGAGTGCCGGTCAACAGCCGTAAGGCCTACAGGACAGTACACTGCTGTCATGTTTCGCCTGATGGCGTTAACAATAAAAAGGGTATTACATAGGACAGTGTGGTTGCCGAGGACACAATAGAAATCAATCTGATCGTCATCAAATCCTAGTTAGTTAAAAATAAAATATGGTTGCCACGGGCACACTAAGATAAAGTCAAGTGAATATGTCATCTTGTGAAAACATTGAATGTATGTATCTTGTAACGGAGTCATTGGACACTTTGAATGTACCAAAATGGCGAAGGAAGCAAACAGTCACGATGGCGATGGGGTTAGCCATCCTATGCAGAGCATTGGAGTTTGTCTTGAGTTTCTGTAGAACAAACAAACGCAGCACGGCGTGAGAGTTAACTTTTCTCCCTCCTCCTTTTCTCCTTCCCGTGCGCGCACAATCAGTGGACTACACTACCCGGGAGCGTTTTTGCTTTTGTAGTTTTGTTTCATCCCCAAGAAGTACGTATGTCGCGCGGCCAGCACGGCTGTAGAAATAACCTTGAGCATCTCCCAACAATCTCCAGGAGCGCCGCGTCCGGAATGTAGCTCTTTTGATTTTTGTTTCTTTCCGCGTGCGAGTTTTTTTTTAGTGTTCATTGTAACAGTTTGATGCTTTGAAAAATGGTTGTTTTATCTGGACCAAATTTGATGGTAGGAACGTGAATTCGTATATTTTCTAAAAGCTGGTCGTTATAACCGATAGGTCGTTATATGTGGGATCGTTACAACGTGGGTTTGACTGTAGATCACACAACTTACATCGCCGACTTGTGGTCGATGCCGCACCAGAATATATTACACCTTTCGGCCCACAATGCCCAAATAGAAAAAGAAGTCCGATTTAGCCAAACAGATGAATGCGGATTAGTGAGGCCTCTCTAGGAAATCGATCAGCTTAATTGCTGATACGAGCATTAGCCAGCGCTAACACGCTTTGGCATAGTCAAGTTTCTCTCCAAAGAAACGACCTTTCCTTAAGTGGGGCCCTAATATGGGCTGCCAACCTTGCCAGAAAAGAACGACTGTCAGTCGAGTAGTGCCAACATTTTCCATCCTGCTACTTCAATCTGTTGTTTATAAATTGTAGCCAACACTCCCTGCCCATGGGGCTAGGAGTGCTTTCATGTCAGCGTTATAACTTGTTGCACAGTAGGGATGCCACAAACTCTTTTCGGAACCGAAGTTTCCATGATCGAATGAAGCGGTTCGAAAGGTTCGAACACTTTCGAACCTTCTATATAAAAATTGACAGAAGTCGAATTTTTAAACTAGTTAAACTTGAAATTTCGAACTTTGCACGTTCAGAAAATGAAATGTTTTTCGAACCTTCAAACTTATTACACTAAACAATTCTATCCTTTTTGAACTTCCGGAACTTATTACGCTGCAAATTCTATGCGCTGTCGAACTTTCAAACTTGATAGACTAAAACATTTTATGATTTTCGAACTTTCAAATTTATTCATCCAAAAAATTTGAAAATTTTCGAACTTTCCAGTTTTGAAAAGTCATAAGTTCGCCGACCTTCAAACTTTTAGGGGCAAAAGCTTGAACTTTTAGAGCAAAAGCTTGAACTTTTAGGCAAAAGTTTGAACTTTTAGGGCAAAAGTTTGAACTTTAGGGCAAAAGTTTGAACTTTAGGCAAAGTTTGAACTTTTAGGGCAAAAGTTCGAAGTTCAGGCAAACTTCGAAAGATCGGCGAAGGCGGTTTCATACAATTCATTAAAAACATGTTTTTTCTTTTAAATTATTTTTACATGCGGTGTTAGGATCTCCTTATGATAGACAATGCCAGCTTATTTCTAATGTTCTGGCTTACTTTGTTTTAAAGAAATAAATTCCCGAAGGAGCGAGGAAGGACGACGGGAGTTTTGACGATTGTCGTTTATGCCATATTTGAAGCGCGCTATAGCCAAAGCTATTATGCGAACAGCATTCTTGGCTACTATCACGCACTTTTCGTCTATGTATCTATCTATCTGGCTATCTAACCTCTTGCGCACGCGAGTCGATAAATAAATAAAAAAGACCGGCGCCGGCTGGGATTCGAACCGTTGACCCTTTGATCAGCAGGCAGACGCGCTAACCACAGAGCTATGAAGGCAGTCATTCAACGCACTCTAAACGGTTGTTTATATCTTTATCATAAGACGCGCTACAGCGCTGTCACAGCTACCGGTGCGCGCGCTTCCATGCACGAGGGCTCATTCCGCTCTCGTGAGGCTGAGCACGGCCGCTAGCTCACCCTCTCCCGCGCTCGGGAGAGGGTGATGCAGCGGCCGTGCTCAGCCTCACGAGAGCGGAATGAGCCCTCGTGCATGGAACACGCGCACCGGTAGCTGTGACAGCGCTGTAAGCGCGTCCTATGGCAAAGATATAAACAACCGTTTAGAGTACCGTTGGTTGAGACTAGCTGAGACGCCAGAAAGTCTGGTCGGTACCATTTTGAGTGTTTGTGCGTATGGCGCGTGCTTTGCTCGCCTTCCTAAGTGACACAAACGCACGTGCTGGGCTGCGGGAGATCGTGCGCAGGGCTGTGAAAGTGTCAACAAATTTAGAATCGCCTCAGAGTGGGCTGGCGTATCTAGAGTGTGCCGGCCACCTGACGAACGCGCATAACTCCGCACCGTTTGATGCTATTCGCATTAACGTAGATAATCATTCCCAAAGGATGGGTTCTGCTGATTTTTTAGGGTAGAGATGTTAAACTTTTTAAGAATGAGTCTATATACAGTCTAGGTAAATGTGCGTTTTAAGATATGATTATTGTTATTCGCAATGAGTTTCGAAGAAATGTCCAAACATGAATCTACGGACAATTATGCTCTAAACTTTGGCAATTTGTTTCGTCTAGATTTTTTGAGTGTATAGATTTAAATTAACACTACAAACAATACATATCATTTCCCCCTTTAGAATACAAAATTGTGTATTCATTGTATTTTTTTCACGTTGAGGAGATAAATTATCTCATGGGGGAAAATTTCAAATATTGTTCAAATATTTGAAATCTGGGACGTGTTTCTTTTAGCCTGTACACATTTTGGTAGGAGAAAAACTTGTTTTAAAGTTCTGAGCCTCTGAATATGCAAGAATACAACGCTTCTAACTAAGTTCTTGATAGTTTTTTTTTTTTCAGCTTTTTATTTTTGCATTTATTGTTATGTTTAATTTGTTTTTACCAATGGCAGAGTTATTTGAGGTCGAAAAGACATAGCTCGAACTTCCGAACCACTAAGCATGTGACAAGCAGTGCCATCTGACAACGAGTTTGCGACATTGACCATCTACGCGATCTTTTATGCAGTGAAGAGCGGCAGTAGCTATACATGTAGGCATGAATAATTTGAGATTAAAATAAGCTCCGACCATGCCCTCCTTCCCCGAATTGTTTTCTTTAACGGTCTGAAATATCTTGGGAATAGGGGGCTGAAGGGGGGGGAGGAGGGGGGGTGCTGGAGCTTCCCCCCTTTTTTTTGTTCCTCCTCTTCCGACGCCACTGGTATGGTAGAACGTTCTTCAGCCTCGGGTTGTGTCGGCTTCTGTGCTTTTGCTTGGCGTTTCCTCCGTCCTGGAAAATAAACCTCCAGAGCAAAACTTGCTATATGCCAGCATCACTCGGGCGGTGTTTGATCGGATTACTACCAGCTGCAAGCGGGTGGGGAGGCAGTTTGCCAGATTAAGGTTTTTCTGAGCCTCAACCACCTGCCCGCCCCTGGCTATTTCGAACTGGATGAGTATCGTAAAACAGCGCACGGTAAACACCTCCCCGGGCTGGCGGTCACAATTACTGATATATGGTCACACATCACTCTGCACTGGCAAATATTGCAGCACATCCGGGACACTCGTCGTCTCATTTAATTTCCTGACCAACTTCACGCAGTCTTAATATCACACCCAAACTTTTCTAAACCTGATTTCGTGAAAACCAGTGAGGCGTGGAAAACGTTATTTGAAACTGAAACTGTAGAGGAACATGAAAACCAGAATTCGAACTTTGCAAAAATTGGACTTAAAAGAAATTTGAAATCTTCGAAGTTTTTTTTTTGAATTTAGCCCTAAAAGAGAATCGAAACCTTCGAACTTTATGTCTATACAAATTTGAAACTTTCATATTTTTCGAACTTCAGATCCCAAGAAATTCGAAATCGTAGATTTTTCGAACTTCAGAATTAAAGAAATTCGAAATCTTCTAATTTTTTTAACTTCAGATCCGAAGAAATTCAAAATTTTGAATCTCTCGAATTTTATGTTAGGAAAGTTCGAAATCATCGAATTTATCGAACCTCAAGTAAAAAAAAATATCAGAAATATTCGAACCCAAATTTTTAGAAACCGTGACAGCTTCAAACTTTTCTAATTCGAAACTCCACGGTGTTCGAAAACTGTGAACTTTTCGATTTCAACCCGGTACGGTTAGAAAATATCTAAATCTTTTTAAATTCCAACCTCAGTTCGGTTAGAAAATATCGAAGCCTTTTGAATTCGAACCTAGGGTGGTTCACTGGTATCCCTAGTTACGAGTAATTTTTGTGGCTCGTGAAACTCGCGAAAGATGCAGCCATGAGGCTGTCTCGGTTCATGCCGACTGGGGTGATAAGTGCAAAACCGAAGGGGTACTGGACATCTTCATTCCGAGAGAAGTTTGCAACGGGGACATGGTGTGGGTGCTTCACAATCTGTTTTATCAGCCGAATTCCATGAGAACACCATCACAACAAAGCAGTCACATCAATTTCCTCGCTGTGATCAAAATCATTGTCATGTGATGTCAATTTCCTCGCTAAAATTTTTTGGGAAATTGACATCACAAGACTATGCCAAGTGACCTCTGATCATTTGACAGTTTTCCTGCTCTATTTAGCAGAATAATTGGATGTCGCTTGGTGTCAGTTTCCTCACTAAATTTAGCTGACATCACGGAACCATGTCATGTGACCCCAAGTCATGCGACGTCAATTTCTCTGCTGAATTTAGTGAGGAAAATGGCGTCACGGGAGTGTGTCACGTGACTCTCGAGTCACCTGGCATCAATTTTTGTGGGGTGTATCTGCGAGGGAGTACCTAACTTTTCTCAACAAATTTTGTGCTGCTCCCGGTCTTTGTCGGCGCGATCAAACATGTGCAACTTACATTTTCTTTCTCAAAGGTACTGCAATGCCCGGATTGTGCACTTGACAAGATGGGCAAGTTTCTGCGACAGATTGGCGAAGAGGCTTCATTTGGTGAGCATTTGATGCCATATTTTTTCAAACATTTACCGAGGAGGGAGAAAGTGGCGTGGCCCTCATAATAGGTGCCTGGAACATACGTGTCTTTGACTGGCGTGTTAGCGTGCTATCCAGCCCATACGTCAAAAGTGGTCCCGAAGTGGCAACAAATGACGTCACAGAAGCCGGAGTCTCATGCTGTTTGATGTTGTGACCCTGGTGGTTGCCACTAGAAGTCCCGGCGAAAAGTATGTGCGAACGTTAGTGTCGCTGTCTTCGCGGCATCCATAACTCCCAATCGCCGAAGCTTCCGTGGACTGTCGAGCTGGAGAGGAACCTGCAGCAGAACGAGCTGTCTGCCACGTACCACGACCGCCACTGCGACACTGCTAGGATCATGGCCGGCAACAGCGTGACACCTCTGCGACGTCATCGGGCAGAAATTTAGCGATTACTTAAGACACAGTAAACACACCAGTTGACGACGCGCTCCAAGCACCATAGTCCCGAGAGATTATTGCCATCTGTGTTTACGCTTAGCTCTGCAGTACTCGGCGAAAGACGCGGATATAAGCACTGCACACTCTACATTTCGAGGCCTCACTCGGCCCTGGCCCGAAGACTCTCAGTCTTACCCAAACCTAGCCCAGTCCTATAGGATGCCTGCCTGATCCGACCTGAGCCTGGCCCGACCCAAGCCCGGCTCGGCTGAAGCCCGGCCCGGCTGAAGCCCGGCCCGGCTGAAGCCCGGCCCGGCTGAAGCCCGGCCCGGCTGAAGCCCGGCCCGGCTGAAGCCGGCTCCGGCTAGGCCCGCCCGGCTGAAGCTCCGGCCCGCTGAGAGCCCGGCCCGGCTGGGAGATAAGCATGAGCATGCCTGGGGCCAGGCTTTGGGTTGGTTCAGGCTTCGAGTGGACCCAGGCTTGTGCGGAGCTCTAACGAGGATTACCGCTGGGTGCCCGACAGTCGATGGGGTTTATAATCTCACCAACCCGGCCTTCGGAGAAAGCCTGGGCTGAGTGGGGGCAATCCTACATTTTTCAGGGAGCAAGGCCCCTCCTCCGGGCACCTTTGCCATTCCCCACAAGGTGGTGCTGGCGGTGCCCCAGCAGCTGCTCTGCGTGGCGGACCGGAGAACGGCCGCATCCAGGCCTTCTCCTGCACGACGGCAGCTTTCGCTTCCAGGTGGGCTGCTCGGCCGTCCTGGGCTCCCACCCCAGACTGCCTCTGGCTCCTGTGTAGAAACGATTGGTGCAGAACGCTTTCCACTTCAAGCTGGCCTTCGAAAGTCTTGTGCAAAGATTACTCCTAAAGGCTACCGTAATACACGAGTCACCACCCACCCCACTGCCGCCTGAAGTTCATAAAAAAGAAAGTGGGGTGGGCCATGTCTCAGTAAGTGAAAAGTTAAAAAAAAATCGGAAAAAAACATCAATTTTTTTGGCGCACCTTAGTGCAGCTGCAGAAGAGATGCATTAAACTCGAAACTCTAATTAGTTTTATTTTGTACAAACAATGCTCATGAGAGAACGTTTACTATCGCGAAGTCCGTTGCTTGCATACACGCCATGAACACCGCTCGATCGGCATACAGCGCAAACGTTTGTTCCATGAAAGCACGTTACACCGCTATGTTTTTCTCGTTAATTAAAAAAAGTTTACAAGAAAATTGAAAAACCAATTAGGCGCAACGAGCAAGCGAGCGACGGACCACGACGTAAGAGCGATGCTGGGAAAGCGGGAAAGCCGGCGATCGCGTTGGCAAATACTTTGGTGTCATACCAAGTCGGTGCCTTGTCAATCGCAAGCTTTCGCGAAACTTTCTTGTTTGGTGCATACATGCGTACGTTTGTGCATGGCGTGCTATCAACGCAGGTTAAGGCGGCGTTTCTGCATGGCGTGGACGGCACCACGAACACTGAGCTCGAAATGGGATGTGCATCGTTCCAGCAAAGCTTTATTTACCCGTTGGCTTTCTCTTAAACATTGTAAAACTGCCGCTCGCGACGTGTTGGGAGAAGAAGCGGTTTCACGGCGACCTTACTTTTGGCAGGGACAGACTTTGTTCTTACACTCCGCAATTACATTCCAGGATATGGGGCGTTCGCTTCCCTCGCGATTCCTGAATGGGTTACTGCTTGTGTTGTCTTTCCGACTTTTTTTTTATTCTCAAATTTAGCCCTGAAGTTTACGGTTGGTCACGTGTGCTAGAGGTACCAAGCTAGATCCTGTAAAGGATTCCTTCCCTTTGACTCTGGGCATTAAAAAAAAAAAGTGAAACGAGGTGTAGCCACTACAGCACTTACCGTATTTGCATCGAATATAACGCAAGTTTTCTTTCGGAATTACGTGCTCCAAAAACGCACCTCGCGTTACATTCGGAATTGAGTTCAGTCACGAGGCGCAGCGAGTCTAGAGAAGGCCATCCCTCCTGCTCAATGCAGGAGATCGGGTGGGAAAAGAAGTTGGGGTGTGGGAGGGAATTTATTAGCTATTGGGCCAGGTAAAGGGGCCAATAGAAAACATAAAAAGCATTTTTATCGCTTTTGTGCTTGTACAACACGGGCACGCCGCAGAAACGCAGCAACGCACCACACAGCTATCTGTTTATTTATATAAAATAAAATTCCAGGTGCCCTTTTCTTTCTTAAAATTGAGACCAAATATCTCAAAATGCCCCTTTCTGAGATTCACAAATATAAAAAAAGGACATGTCTCGGTGCTAGGTCGTGCTTTTAACGAGAAAAAAAAAGCATGTGTGGCTGTAACTTTAGGTTTTTTTGTGACGCTTAGGGTAGATAGATTATGTTTGCACCATAAAATTGGATCTTTTAGTGCCCAACGTCCAACAGCAACTGCTTTTCTTTTTTTTTTTTTTTTCACCAGAACTTTTATACATTTGAGCTTTGTTTTGTACAAGATGCATATTCTGCACCAGGCGCATACTCTGCACATATAAGAATCTCATTCACATCACACTTTGAAACATTTCTACACTTAAAATCACTATTCAATATTTAATTCAATATTCGGCTTTTTTTTCTTAATTCGATTTGGTATTCGATTTGATAACTACTATTCGGTATTCGCACACCTCTAGTGATTTTATTTGTAGGAATTCTTCAAAGTGTGCTGTGAATGAGAATATTATATGTGCAGAGTACGTCCCTGGGCCAGAATATGCATCTCGTACGGAACAAAAGCTAAAATAAATAAAAGTTCTGGTACAAAAAAAAAGTAAGAATAAAAAGCAGCTGCTGATAGACGTGGCGTGCTAAAGATCCAATTTTATGGCGCAAGCATAATCTATCTACCCTAAGCGTAAAAAAATACCCGAAGTTACAAGCCACATGTGCCTCTTTTTCTTGTTAAAACCATGACCTAGCACTCATGACATGTCCTTTTTTTATATCTGTACATCTCAGAAAAGGGTCATTTTGCAATGCTCGGTCTTAATTTTAAGAGTGAAAAAGGGCACCCGGGATTTTATTTTATAGAAATAAACAGGTAGCTGTTGAATCTGAGTAAACAGGCTTGAACAATATAATCTGAAGTAAGGAAAAAAGAAATATGTGGTTAGGTGGCGCAAGTCACCACCCAACAGCCGCTATGCATCAGTTCCTCTGTCCGTCTATCCTGCTTTAGAGAGCCTAGATTTAAAAGTGGGAGCAAGTGAAACTGAAACCACGGAGACAACTCCTGCACAGATTGGTCGTAAGTGTGCGTGTTGTGTTGTCGCGTGGAAAGAAGGCGAGCAAGCGGAAGAAGCGACGACGCCTACCCGATTGATGCTTTCGTCTTTTCGTCACCTTCTTGCAGCTCGTATTTCAAACGTGGATATTGAACAGTTGGAAACCCTTTCAAATCTGGGCAACACTATTTTTCCGTTCCGTTTCGTTTCGAATCCGAACTTGCGGCTTGCGGTTCCAAAACAACTCGACGACGACAGCTCGGCTGGTTTCATCGGCGTGGTTAACGTGGTTTTCTTTCGTGACCTTTCAGTTGCCGATTTCTGTGAGTGTGGCAAGTGTGTTCTACATCGACGCTTCACTTTGAAACAAGGTGCTTTACTCGTGAAAAGCATTAGGCATGACATAGAATTCTGGCCTCCCAACAATTCCTCTCTGGAAGCGGTGAAAACAAGATGTTCCGGTTATGATCCAAGGTCAGATTATGTCGCGATCATGATTAAATCCGCAGTTTGTGGCGTTCGTTACTTTTCTTTTTTCTAACCTGTGCGTTAGATTTTTGTGGAATGGTAGGACCAGGAGGTGTTTCTTGTATGATCTGTCTAACATCATTGCGCTAACATCGGGAGAAAAAACGGCTCGTCTTTGGTCGAATAGATTGAATATTCCAGTGACCAAATACTAGGAATTCGACTCACGTAATTGAATTATTCGAGAACTTGCTATTCAATTCAATTCGTGTATTCGCACACCCCTAGTTTTAAGGCCCAGATGAACCGTCTAGAACTGCATGAGAGGGAACGCAGGAGCATGTGCCACTGCTCCTTGGCGACGCTGCAGCAGAGCCTTTACAGAATGCCGCGTCAAGCGTGAGAAAACTGTTTGACGTTGTTTGCACCGCGGTTATTACCCCCATCTGTCGTCTTCTTTTGCTAATCGTGCTCACTCCTGCAGAGGACCATTAAAGCTGCAGTTGCTCTGGTGGTAGAGTAGCATTTGCAAAGGTGTTTCGAACCTTACTGCTTAAAGATCCAGTTCTACCTCGTGCGCATTTGATGATAAAAATGAGCGGATCCGTTCCGAGGTGTCGGTCTGACAGTTCCCGTGAATGCAGCTTCAGTGTCGCTAAAATCAGTTTTTTTCCAGACCCGATTTTTATGTCGGTGTTATATGGCACCACGGGGCACAAAAACTTGAAAGCTTCTTAGAGATGAACACCCCAAAGCCGATGCAACGGATCCAAGCGGGGTTTTGCATGCGTTGCATGCTGTCGTTGCAGCGACTGCATGCTGAGTGAGTTCTTGCCCCACGCAGATCTCCCTGCCAGAGTTCATGGGCCAGCTGTACTCGGTGGCGTACAGCGACCATGCGCCGGGGAGCCTGCTCTTTGCCGTGTCCGGGCCCATGATGATCTCCAACCCCTCCCGAGGGTTTGTCTTCAACCTGACCTCCAGAGAGCTGCTGGGCACCTTTGGCCCCCCAAGGGGGTAAGTGCCATGCACCTCCATCGGAAATAAAAAAAAAAAAAGAATCTCCCCAATTATTTTATGTAACCCCCAAGTTGTTGCCTGCAGTTACGTGATATCTTTTTACAGTGGCGGCTGTTAGGGGCTCTTTCCCTCGCTTGAAGTGACGTAGGGTATTTGGTCTTCAAACCGAGTTCCTCGGGACCCAGGTGTTCCCGAGAACACCGTCGTGGGTTGTTCCAGCCCCGAATTTCCCCAACCTTCCCTGTTCCTAAGTGAAGTGTTTTTCCACTTGAAGCACTATCTTAGCAGATCTGAGCCCACCATCGATGCACAACTTCTTGAGATTCAACTCCGGGTCCACCGGTTGTGAAACGAGTTCGCTACCACAAAGCCTCGCATCTGCTCCGATGCGTCGCCTAATGAACTGCACGTGCGTAGGACAGCTGCGCTGACAAGTCTTGCGCAGTGTCCGCTAGAGGTGGCCCCAGCTGCTGCAACATTGCATCTTGCCACCCGAGTCTCGCTCCGTATTCGTCGGAGGGCTTCCGTGCAAATAAATTAGCGTCACTCTCCAAACAGACTTTGGCGATGGGCTACTCCACTTAAGGTTCCGATTGTGGCGTAAGATACATAAGGATTAGGGTCTGATGAGGTGCCGCAGCTATTGCTATGACTGTACTATGGATTCACACAGGGCTGAGCATTTTGATGTTCTCAGTGAACAACTATTTCTTTAAAACTTATTTTTAGATCGCTTCTTTTTTTTTATTGTGGAACCATAAACTGTCTTATGGAGCGAGCCGACGTCATCAGTTTGAAGCGCGCCAAACGGCACCTTAAATCCTTTCTCCAAGTGAAGCCAACTCCCAGCTATGAAACCACGTGAAAAGCCTAGATAACGGCACCTAGTTTCCCCGGTCCCAAAGGAGCGGAGTAAAGCCGGTGGATTTCGCCTTCAATCCCATTGGCTGAAGCGCGTCGACGAGGCTTTCATTGGCCGTTGCGTGCATCAGTATCAACGACCACCACCCCATGGCGCTGCGTGTCCATGCCGCGAGCACGCCCGTAACACGAAGCGTCCAAGGTCAGAGCTGCGAGGAGAGCTGGGAGAGCGCTTGCACGCTTGACGCAAATACGCCGCGAACGAAACACAAGAGTGGAAGAACGGCATGCATGCTTTCACATTCACAACTCATAAGAAGTGCTTGGGTGTACCTCGGGCCTTTTTACGGCAAAGCTGTTAAGGGCTAGTTTTCCCAGGATCGTGTCCCCTGCAAAGAAATGTCGACACAAAACTCTGGTTGCCGTCGTCGCTCATAGATGGGGGTAGCTGTCCAGAGTGTTGTGTTTACGGGTTGTCCGCTTGCCGCCATCAAACATTTCTTCGGGGGAAGAAGAGCGGGAGCGGAATGAGCGGCGAAGTGCGCAGCAGCGCGAATGGTTTCGTGAATCGCCGTGAGGCCGCTATCGCCTAAAGTTACACTGTGTCGAGCGCTTCAGATTCCCTTGCAAAAGAAGAGCAGATCGCCTGCCTGGAAAGCCACCGCCGAGAACAGAAGCTACAGCCCCACTGCTCTTCCTTCTTCACCATAATAGAAAAACTGTAAAAAATTTTTTTTTTTTTTTTTTAGTTAAGTGATTGTGGTACGTCTCTTAGGGCAAACAAGTTTGGTGTGACACGTTGCGCCATCTAGCTCAAAATATTTGCAACACTGGGAAGGCCCTTTCGCCAGCCTGCTTACTTGTGGGGCTGTTCACGCATCAATTTGAAGGTGTTGGTTCGTGCGTTTTTGGTCTTTTATTCTTAAAATTGCTATCGGATGTCGCAGAAGAGCAAACATCGAAGCTGTAGGCACTGTTGCGTACCGGACTGTCGCAACCCCGGAAGCTTAGCAGGCGTGAAGCTCCGCAGGTTTCCGTCGATGCCGTGGAAAATGCAACATCGTCGGAGATGAATAAATGCCGTAAAACGTGTAAAATAAGCATTACGTTCGCATTGCCCGACTTGAGATGGATTTCTAAATACACTATTTGACTCGATACTTGAAATTAATGCGCTCGAAGCCCGGCAATGTCTTTAAATTCGATGCGATGACTCTAGAGTCAGATCAGTCCTTTGACACTCTCACTGCTCTCTGCTCCGCGGACACATCTCGATCGAACGACGTTTTGTGGACGTTTGATCGTAGTTACCGAAAACCGAAGTGAGCGTTTTCTCCGCTTCGCCGATTGCAGAACGGACTGTCATTTGCGCCTTTAACATGATCGCACAGCTGCCCAAAGATGGTTGCTCTATCTCGACCTGTGTCTATACGGTCAGGGGTGGAACGGCTGCGCCATTTGTGCCATTTTGCGCCAGACGCATTTGTCTGTGCCATCCTGCGCCATTCTGCGGAAACTGCGCCACAGCAAACACCTCGCGCCATTATACTCCAAATCGCACAAAGTGCGCCTAAAAGTTTTTATTTTGTCTTGGTGTCAGTTTTTATTGACTCGATTGGCGACAATGAGCGCATTTAGCTTGGTCGGCCTTGCAATCCTTTGTTCTGTTTATTTTCCCTTTGTATCCTGAGTCGGAAGCCCACGAAAAAACTCGGGGTCGGATTCCAAGCGCACCATCTAGGGTGACCACCCGTCCCGCGACTCGCAGGACTGTCCCGCATTGACGGCTTGTGTCCCGCGTCCCGCAAGATATTCCAAAACTGTTCAAAATGTCCCGCATTTCGCGCTGTCGTAATATTCACAATTTATCTCATGGCGCTGCCGAACAAAGGGGTGCGGGGAACCGTGGAGGCCGCTGGTAATCGTGTGAATTGCAATGGTGCGCTATTTACTATCCTAGCATTGCGGGAAGCGACCGTCGTTCTTGCAGGAGATAGACGCGCATGTGCTGTTGTGCCCCTCCTCCAAAAAGTACTGCAAGAGAAAATTGCTAGCCAAACTATGAAATATAGATTATTGTAATTATTTTCAAATCAAACTGTGTCAATGCGAAAGGGTTGATGTGAACTATTTTTTAGTGAAGAGGTAGCGCCTGTCCTGTCGTCTTTGTGTCTTTATTGTCGTGGTTTTGTTCATGCTTTTAACTTTTTAATTCAGTGTGGGCCTACTCGCCAAACCCAAGTTTTTAAAGAAGACATCGGGTTCTAGATGAGAGTAAGGGTTGGCAAGAGTATATCGACGGGAAACAATAAGCCGAAAGAAGGTTTACGGTTTCTTCTTTACTTTTGATGCATTGAGCTCTGTTGCAGTCAATTTTGATGTTTTAAACTTAGACACATTCAATACCTTACTTGTCAACCAACCAACCAACCAACCATATATATAATATAATATATATATATATATATACACACCCACACATCACAGGGTGTGAAATTCATTTGAGCTAATGGCGGACAAATTCAATATGTGCAGGTGTATGATATGCCTTGCAGCCACATTTCAAGGCTGTGTGTCGTAATACATGGTCCTCGAATCTATGGGCCTTCTTAGATGCCAAAATTATAATGAGTTGCAGCAGTTGTAATTTATACGAAAGAATTTGTTGTTGGAAGATAAAAGTATTTTGATGCATCAATCAAGATGTTTCTGATACTGAAATTTACTTGAGAATCGGGCTATCTACTTTAGGTATTTTGTTTTAGCTGAGGTCATCATTGAGGAAAACACTAAGTTTTCAACAAATTGACATGGGACAGATATGCATCTCATATTTTAAGGTAATCACTCTTCCTGAAATATTTACATTTGAGTTATAAAAACTAGATAGCCCAAAGTCCCAGATCCCCCACTTTTATATTCAAGCAGTCAAAATGGTGCATAAAGGGGCACTGAAGTCGAATTTGAGATCGTCCTTTTGTGGTGACTACTCAACCTAGACACTCTAAGCATCCAAACAGACCCAAAATCACAATCGTGCGTAGCTTATTTCCTCGTTAAGCGTGTTCAAAGATTGCGACACGCCCTTTTTAGAAGAATTTTCTTCCAAGTGAAGTGGTCGATGAAGGGCGCTTGTCGTCGAGTTGCAAGCGATGGCTTCGCCCGCGGGAAGAAAGAGGAGTCTTATCCGAATGTGTACCTATCAGACTCTCTTCAAAACGAGTTATAAGTAAATCATTTGGAATCTGCGTGTATTGTACGGCTTTCATTGGTCCACACAATGTAGTCCGCAAGAAAAAAAGAGTCCACATGTTTTTCTATTGCCCTGAGATGAATAAGTGGTTTTGTAATTTATGACTATATGAATATATGAGGGAACTAACACATTTTAAACAATATAAGATCACAAATGACCTTTCAAAAATGACTTCAGTGCCCATTTAATAGCTTCATTTGCATATCATAGATTTCTTAATGAAGAGTGACATATCTTCTTATGCAGGTATGTAAAATTGTGCTAGAGAGCTGAAAGCTTGCACATTACACCTACGTCTGATGTTAAATCTTCCGTGCAAATTTCATTGCTGATCACTTGAGTAGTTCCAGAAGTTAAATCTCTAGCCAGGGTCCCCCCTTAAAACAGTCAGTAGTGTGGCGGGCGACAACACAACGCTTGGAGTCGGTAATAGCGTACTCTAGCAAGGGTACGCTGGCGACGCTGCCGATTTTAGCCGTCCCAGTGTTGCCTCATTTGGCCACGGTGGCGCTGACGATCAACCGACGGTGGCACCTCTCTGGAGCCCGGCCCAGAGCTTATACACGGAGCTAAATGAGATACCATTTTGTGATGGGAAAAAATTTGAAATTATGTTTTCGAATTTGAACTTGCGAAGGATTGCGCTGCTCTCTATGTTTATCGCTGTTTTCAAAAGAAATAGGCTGAGAAGTACTTTCTTTTTGTCCCAAAGTTTTTGTTATTGACAGCCATCTCGCTTTCTGCCGTCCAGACCATACTGTACTTTATTCACCCTTTTAGTTGAGGCTGCAGCCAACGCTACGAGTGCAAGAGACCGAGATCGCGACCTAGAAAGTTGTTCCAGTCAAGAACAAGCGCTTACGTTCTAGGAAAGCATGTCTCACGAAGCCAGGAAGTGCAGGATTGGCTGTCACACTTAGTAAGCTTTAGCTATACTAGTGCGAGTTTAAGAGTGATCAAAGTATAGCACCACGTGCCTTTGTTTCTCCTGAGATCAGCCGAAATTTAGGTGGCTGTGCAAATTTATGTTTGCATTAGCTTCAGTATTTTGCAACGGTGAAGGCGTCCCAGGTGGCAGTCAAAGCTAAACTTGAAGTGGAATCTCCCATCTCTGAAAGGACGCAATGCTGACTGGCACTCTTTATTTTTTTGCAGTCGTTCACCATGCCCCACGACATTGCCTGTTCCAAAGACGTCGAAGAGGTGTATGTCGGGGAGATCAGCCCAAACAAGCTCTGGAGGTTTGTCAGAGGTGAGCATCATTTGATTCCCATGGATCCGAGGCTATGCGCATCTATCGGCTTCGCTGTTATCTCTTGTGGTTACAAGTGTATCGTGCAGCGTCGGGCAAACAATCACGTGATTTCTTTTTGTTTAATAAGCAGTATTGAAACATTGTTATTTTCTGTCACGTGCGATGGTACCAAGGGAAAAATCTGGTTTTATGCAGCGTGACAAGCTCTCAGTACCCCTACAAGGCAAATACAGGGTGTCTAGCGACCAGGAAAACCGGGAATTGTCAAGAAAATTTTAATTACCGGGAAAAATCGGGGAATTGTCAGGGATATTGTCAAAAGGCGAGCCCAGTCAGGGAAAATGAACCGGAAACATTATCGAGTCCCCTGAGCAAAGACTTGAGGACTTAGGGGCAGAAAAATAGGCAATAAATTCTGCTTAGAGCAGAGCGCTGGCTCTGCCCACCCAATGTAGAGTGTGCTACCCGATGCAAAGGGAACAGCCGACAAATCTGAGTTCGAGCCTTGGATTGAATTGGATTGGACTCAGGACGCGACACTAGGCTAGATCCAGTTAGAGCTAGTAGCTCTAGTAACTAATGCAAAGCCGCAGACCGCGAGCTTTAAGCCGAAAGCGTGCGTCTGGCGGCCATATATATATACTGCCATTCGGTTATGGTGGTTGAGCGTCGTGTTTTCATCGTGTTTCCGGAAGTGGCCTCGTCACTGACGATGTCGGCGGCAAGAAAGTGCTCGTTTATTCCAGACTGGACGAACCCGAATATTTCGGAATATGCAAGTTGGATTAAGCCCGTGCAAAATGATCCTCACAGTGCTCAATGCCTTGTGTTGTAATGATATTTTATGTTTACCGCCTCTACTGTGGTCAGGGAAGTTCGCCTGAAATTGTCAGGGGAAACCTGGAAAAATCGGGGAATTTCAAAATAATAATTTGCTAGACACCCTAAAATAACAACACAAAATTAAAAAAAAGAAAAGTGAAAAAAGTAACATTCAATTGTACAGGGAATATAAATTGTTTTACTATGTTAAGTATGGCAGTTTTGTTTAGTGAACTGACATCAATTTCTAGAGATGCAACGTGATCTAGAAGTTTAGGCGGTACTCAAACCCATCCTGCTTTCCACAGGAAGTAATAATAATAATAATATATTTTATTAACATCAAAAATACATGTAGAAATCTGCTGGCCCACAAAACCAAAAATGCTTGTATAGGGGACCCTCCTCTATCCACAGAGACCTGCGCCTGTGGGGAGAGGAGGGAGAAAAGTATGAGAAGGAAATGTAGAGAAGGAAACTGGCAACCGGTTTTCTGCCCGGCAGAAAACGATTCTGTAAGTCGGCCTTAAAGGGTGAAATAAACGAGATGAAACGAAGAATGGAATCGAATGGTGTCTGAGGCCCCTTTCCTTAAATCTAGGCCCTCTGCCCTCTCGTTGCTGACCTCGTCCCTCCCCGCAGAGGTGCACCGTTCCACCAAGAAGGTCCTGGAGGCACCCCCAGGCAGAGCAATGCCACGGCCCCGCCTGCCGTGGCTCCTCCCGTCCCGGAAGATAACTTTGGGGTCTCGATGGTGATCATGGCCCTGCTGGCCATCCCCATCCTCTCCTTCCTGGTCATCACCATCGTGGTGCGACTCAAGAGGCAGGGTGAGTGCATGCATGGCACCCCGAGCGCAAGATGCGCCTGGCCGTCGGGGTCTCGGCGGCGGTCGGGGTTTACCGCAGAAAGCCCCCTTGCGGTCAGACCCGCGCCCCACCCCCCCAAACTCTGCGTCAAGCTTCGGTGTTAAGGCCAATTCACTCACCTGCGTAGTAAATGTGTTTGAAGTGTGCAAAGGATAGTAAACATGTTCACAACATCCGAAAACGAAGATTTCCTTATGCTTACGGGGCATCAAGGTCATGCAGTGCACAGCGTAAGCTGGCTGAATAACTGACATCTTGTTAAATTTTCAGTGTAAAGTAGCTACAACACCTCATTTGTGCTTAATACAACACCCAACAATTGGGTGTACATTTTAACATGCCTATACAGTCAAACACCTTTATGACGAATGCCTCTACAGTCGGACCTGGATATATTGAATTCAAAGGGGATCGTAAAATAGTCTGATATATCAAAAATTTGATATGTTAAATAGCTAGAGTTGGAATTTCGTGGTGTCTCTGCTAATACCGAAGGTCGCGACAAACGGGAGCTTACCAAATAGAGCATCCAAGAGGCGCTAAATACAGTAGAGTCTAGTTGGCGGAGACCGCAAACACCGCCACGCTTACCTGCGTGCGCACCCGGCCAGGACCGACACACAGCGTAAGCAAAAAAACGCAAAAATAACTTTTAAAAAATTAAAGAAAAATGGAAAAGCGAGATGCATAAAAGAAATCTCTTGATCCATAGAAAAAAGATAAGCAAGCAACCAAAGAAAAAGCTCACTAAATTTAAACAACAAAAAAAAAGGACCGGAAAAAAAAAATACGGGGAAGCAATAACGGCAAAAGGAAAAGGTAAAAAAAAAAAAAGATACCGCGTTCAAAGTGTGATTGCCCAACCGTTGTTGTGACACACTCGACTTGCCGAAGACTTTTTTTTACAGCGGAGGTGTTAAGGGGCTAGGTTCCCCAGGATCGTGTCCGGTACGAAACAAACGTCGACACAAAACTCTTGAACAGCTACCGCCATCTGTGAGCGACGGCGGCAACCAGACAACTGGCTTGGCGGCCTCGCTCATAGATGGCGGCAACCTTTCCAGCCTTTCCACTCTGGTTTTCACCAGAGTGGAAAGGCTGAATTTCTCTAGGTGTCGTCCTCAAGGTCATCCTAGAAGTCGTCCTTGAGGTCATCCTAGATGTCATCCCTGAGGTTCTCCGAGAGGTGGTCCTAGAAGTCATCCTTGAGGTTGTCCTAAAAGTCGTCCTTGAGGTTGTCCTAGACGTCGTCCTTGACGTTGTCCGAGAGGTGGTCCTAGAAGTCATCCTTGAGGTCGTCTCTTGAGGTCATCCGAAACGTCGTCCCCGAGTTCATCCTAGGCGTCGCCCTGAGGTCGTCCTAGACGTTGTCCCTGAGGTCGTCCTCGACTTTGTCCTAGAAGTCTCCCTTGAGGTCGTTTCAGAGGTCCTCAAGCTGTGCTTTGTGAACCAATTTTATGAGGTTCTATACCCCCCCAAACGAAGTAAAGCATAGCTTTGCATGGAATCTGCTCAATGAATCTATCGTTGAGAAGTGGTGTTGATCACCACATATTTTTCTGGTGGAATGCATAGTGGAATATTTGTTGCCGGTTACTACGAAAAGAAATTTTAAAAATAGGCATTTTTCAGGTAAAAAGAAAATTATGAAATTTATATATGGCCGGTTTCAGTTGGATTCAGGCAACGAGGTGCAGTCGTATTTTTTATTTTGCCTCAAATTTTTATATTTTGTGGCGCGTGTTCCAGGAAGAACAATCTTTTTTTATTTTAATGTCCTGACATGTTTAGTTTCTGCGAAAAAAAAATCTCAAAGAAGCGGAAAGAACGACGAAGTTTTGACAATTGTCGTGTGTGGCGTTTTTGAATCACTCTCAATCTCAAAGTATTCAAAAGAGAGCGTCTATATTTTTTTAGTGTGATATATATGCAAGCAGGTAAAACGACATTATAACTACTATTGATTATTCATCGCTCCACTCTTTGTAAAATCCCCAAACATGCCTTTGTGAACAACTGTGACCTAAATTGCGGATTTGTTTTTGAGTCGACTATGTTTAGTATTGCTTTTAAAATAATACCATGTGTAGAACCTTTCATTACCTTCCAAACTAAGCAAAGTTTGCGTTTTTATCATGTACGAGTACTGAGAAAAACATTATGAAACAAAGAAGGTTTTCACTTTTCGTTCAAATTCAGCACGCTGTATAAAAAAAAAACATTTTTTTTTTTTGCGTTGCGTTTTTTTTACACTTTTCTTTTACCCAGAATTCCCAACTTCCAGAGAACATTTGTGCGACCCGGATACTTAGAAAATGTCCTCGTACCAATAAAGAGAAGAAATTAGATATTACTAACATACATGATCCCGAAGCAACAAACAGCCTCGCGGACAATTCAATTTTTTTTTTTATTTACATAAAGAAAAAAATTGCAGCGTTGAAGCTCCGGAGTTTAAGAGTTCTTGCTCAAGAGCAAGAGCAGGACACGAGAATATGCAGCAGGGCTGTTAATAAAGAAAATGCATAAATGTTGAGCATAAATAACATTAAAAATTTAGACCATTTCCCGAGATAAGAGGTCAGGAATAAAAACAGACTCGGGTAACAAATTCCAACTGTGTTCCGGCTGCGGCACGAAATAAAGCTGTAGACAAAGATTTTCTTCCCGCAAAGCTCTGTTTTTATCTCATTCGAGGGCAATTCCGATTAAGGTGTTTCGGTTTTCCCCAATCTTGATAAAACCGGCTCAGGGGTAACTCTTGGGTTTCTTTGGTACTTACCGTAAACACGGAACCCTGGTCGTAGCTGAAGTCACTTTGGGACGCTAAACCCCGACATCTCCTTGGTCCCCTCCCTGCAGACAAGCTGAAAAGTGCCGGGGCCAAGGGCTGGGCCGGGTCTGGCGGCGGTGGCAAGTTTGACCTGGGCCAGCTGCTGCAGCCGCACCGGGGCTTCGACCGTCTGGCACTGGACGAGAGCGGCTCGGAGGCCGGAGGTCCCACCAGCGACTCTGATGTGGAGGAGTTCAATGCCGCCACCCGCAAGGCCTGAAACCGCGGGGCACCGCTCCTCGGGCTCCGCCCCTCTGGCTCCGCCCACCTTTCTTGGGCAGTTCGCCCGCGGCGCCAAGTGGGCCTTGCCGCGAGCGACGACGTTTGGTCGTGCAAACAGGAGTGCGTCTGCTTGGTGACCGCCGAACTGTCCCGAGGCTATAGTCACTGACAAAATGAGAACGCCGAAGCGCATCGAAGGTAGGAAGCTCGCGCTGGAGGCGGGGTGACTGAAGCTCTTCCCCGCCGTTCCCAACTTGTTAATGACTATAGCGTCGCTCTTGCAACTGTGCAAGGTGGGTGTGGCTGTGGCAGTCCGCAAAGCAGGCGGCCGGCGGAAGCAGAGTGTAGATGGAAAGTGCGTGCCGTCGCGCTCGGGAAGCGTTTCCGAAGTGGGGGCGAATCGATTGCACCCCAGCGGTGCAGCGGGTCGAACTGGACCGAAGAAACGGGCGGAGACAGCTGTCTTGGGATGGCGAGCGTCGTTCTCGCCAGACGACGACGTGCCGATGTTTGTTGATCGCCTTCCGACAGGCTCATGTGTTTGCGTAAAGTGATCTTCGGGGAGGTCTGCGAAGGCAGACTATTCGGGCTGTGGGGCATGGAACTCTCCAAGACAGCCGAGTCATTTAGACAGTGGCGGGTCACCGTCCCGTCTGCTCGCCGTGGGCGAGCGATTCTACAGTGGGGCAGCGTCGTCGGGTCTCTCGAGAATCGCCGGCACACCGCGGTGCACCTGCCGCTCAGCCTGCAACACTGCTGGCACCTAGAAACTCGAAGTCGCGTCACTTTTGCATTTTTGGCGGTCAGCCATTTGAACTTTTGTTTCGCGTTCGAACTGGCACTTGCGTCGTGGACACGTCGGCATTTCCAGCCGGCGCTTGCGTCGGATTGTTCGGACGTTGGAGACAGGGTAACTTTTAATTAAGCGGCTGCTAAGTATTTAGATATTCTTGGAATTTGTGCCCGCAGAGGTTGCGCGGCGAATGCTATTCTTCGCTCTTCGAATGACGTGGCTGCAGCAGCGGAATTCGGGTGGAAGCGCCCTGCCGTTACAGTGCCGTGTCTGGAGTCGCGTTTGGCCGCGCCGACGCTTCTCGTGCAGGAAACTCTATCGATAGACGTGAAAAGGTGCGCCTTAATTTACGACGGAATCTGCGGGCCCACTCTTTTCTCTGGCCACATTTTTCTCAAGTTCTGAAATCCAGCTTTAAAGTTTGGGGACTAATTTACGGGGTTGCCTTTTGCCCAGGTACAGTTTTGTCGGAATCGATTGCTGCTGTGCGGATTTCTGGGGATTTCTCTTTGGGCGTCCGTTAACTCGCCGCCCCGTTTGGTCGACCTCGGCGATCTGCGAACGGTTTTGTTCGTCCGTCTGGCGCCCACCTTACAATGCCAGCTGTGGCCTCTACTTTTGTCACAAACATTGTGCAATGTTTCCTTCTCAGGAAGAAAGTCCCTTCCCCATGTGCCCCGTACATCCCGAGCTGGTCAGCACTTAAGGCAACACAAAGCGCATGTGTGTAACTTTTTCTTGTTTAGCTGCAGCACCCCTTTGTTGGGCTTCACTAGGGCCACGGCATATGGCAACTTTAGCTGCCAGGGTAGCACTGCTCTTTCCCTTGCATCGCCCTCGCCGCGATTGGTCAGGTGCGTTACCGTAGCATCGAGCTGAGCAGGATGGTTTCTGTAGGAACCAACGGAGTCGAGCTTTCGCTTCTGGAGTAGCGCAAAGTCGAAACTGTCAGCGCGCATTCCCATATGCACATGAAACATACGGCGAATGACACATTAAAAGCCACACTTTTATGTGACTTTTAGCAACTTATATCGCATTTCAACGAACGGGTGGACCCAAAATGAAAATCACGATCGGCACTTCAGACGTTGTGCACCCAGATCTCTTTGTGTCATGTCGCTACTCTGGCAAGCTAACACAGTGGCTCTGGACAACACGGGGTTAGGTTTTTTCTTTTATGGAAGCGGGTCACACCTTCGGTTTTATGCTAGGGCCGAGAGCGTACAGCACGGTTTTAGGTGCCCAAATCGTGGTCACATTTAAACGGTGCACTTAACCTATTTGTTTTGGGGTGGCCTTCCCACTCGATTTTCCGAGGCAGCTTGAACCCCACAACCATCATCGATTTTCTCAACTGATCTCTATTTTAGTCGGCTGGATCGCAAATGGAAGCTTGTCTTGCTGGGGTCGAGCAGCACCACTGGCAGCCTTCGCTTGACACCAGCTACTGCGTGGGACTCTGGGAAAAATGAGAAAAAGTGTCCTTTCCCCCGTATTTAAGCTGTTGTCGGCACTGAAAGTTTTTGGCTGCTTTTCGGAAAGCCTGTCAAATAGCTTGTTCACAAACAATAGAACCGACAGCCCTCGCAGTTCCTACAAATAAATGTTTTGTGGTCAAGAGTAACTCCGCTGGGTGAAAAATGTAGTGCAGCTCAATGAGACGAGAGTTACCGCGGAGTCGGTGGCGGTTTTGGCGAGTTGGGTTTAGCACATGACAAGCTTGAAGGCTTTGCTACGTGGAATTTGCTCACTCCCGGAAAGCCGCTGTCAAGATGGCACTTTTTCGACATTCATCAACTTCTGGGCTTCCCCGAGGACGGTGTTATTGACTGCAAATACCTTCGTCTACTCCACTACGAGAGCAAGCTTGCCAGCTCAGCCGTCAGTGCTCCAGCACGTTTGAATATTCAATGGGCGTTCGAGCGGTTGACAAATACCGATATAATGATCGCAGCACATCATAAAATACTCACCTTCGAGCAGTGCGTACGAGCTTCAATATTCCTACTTTTGTGCGTTTCTCCCATAGACTTGAGAGTATTGAATGGTGTCGAGCAATGGCTGCCGGTGGTGCCGCCCGACGGGCTTCCTTCGCCGCAGTCGTTACACAATTCCACAATGGGACTAAACCACTCGTTCTTTGGGCTTTATTGCAGCCGGACCAGTGTGTAATACCGAACTGCATCACCACAAACGGCACTACGGTTCGAAGGTTGTGGGGTCTTGACAATCTACGAGACGCTTTATCACTCATTTTGCGCATAGTCCTAAGTAAAAAAAACTGGAGGGTCCATTGTTTGCAGTATTTACCGTACACCAGTTTGCTCGCACTCATCATTGGTGTTTGATTTTGTTTTCTTGTCGAGCCTATATAAAACCCTCTGGTACAAGCAAGCAATGCTTCTACTGTTTGTGCTTGCCATGCAAGCACACAATGCTTGTACCAGGTTGTGTGCTGCCTGTTGAGGGAACACCTTTGTGTTGCCATTTTTACAATGGTACATCTGCGGATAAAACAAGGAGGGTCCTTCACTCGCACTACGGTGTGCAGATTTTGTTTCAGTAAGGCCACATACCACCAAGTCAGGCCACACTTTCGTGCGAGAAAGGACAATCGCCCTTAATATGTACTATTCCGAAACTAACGTTCCATCGTGGGAATTTCCGAAATTGTGATTCAAGAGTGGTGTGCCTTGCTTGACAATACCCAAGGCTAGGGATGCTTTCCTCCCACAATCCGTTCTCAGTGAAGCTAGTTTTTTTTACCATCAGCTCGAGAAAATGTGACAGTACAACTGTTACATCGTCTTTATTATTGTATATTCTATAGATATTGCAGGCTGAGAGGAACATTCCTTTGTTTTTATCTCGAAAGTAATGAATGCAAGAAGGTTGCAAGATTAGGCATAACCTGTTTAGCACGTCTTTTTTTTTTTTTTTGTGCGTGTGTGTTTTGAATTTGTACATATTTTTGTGGAATTGTTTCCCCAACTGCAAATGCATGCTATATGTGGAATCCAAGTTTCAAGATTTTGTTTGTTGTGGTCGGAGTTTGCCCTGTTTCAAATACTCTTGAGTGTCTGCGAGAAAGAATTGCGTTGTCTGCACTACATTGACACCTGCACGTCACAAAGATCAGTAGTTGTCTTTTGAACGTGACGCTAGCAGTGGCAATCAATCTTGGAGGTTTCGCTTTCGGAGGTAGACATACGTCCCTCGGGTCAAAAGTTGGAAGGGATTTTTGGAAAATCTCAAAACTCCATCGAATCTGTACGGTGGTCGTGCAGCAAATGCTGTCCCCTTGCCGACAGTTTCTCATTTTTATTTCTGGCTTTCATTCTCACCTTGTTGCCACTGTCAGGGTTACCTTCAGCTAAATTCAAGCTGCAACGAGCAGCTTTATCTGCACAGCAGGGAAAACGCTCGAACTCTCCACACTCCTCAATGTGAGAGATGTTGTAATAGTGCCGTTTTTGGGAAATATTTGTTTATATTTGTTTTGGCATTGTAAATACTGCTGTACCACTACTTACTACACTCCTCCCCCCCTACCCCTTTCCTCCCACCCCGGTATTCTAACTTGAAAGCTTTCCTCCACTGAGTACACTTTATTCAGATTTGCACGCAGTCTGCGAGAGTCTGTGCTAACATCCTTCCAACATCATTTCCAAGGCTACGGGCTGAAAGCAGTACAATACTACTGATGTGTTCTGCCGTGCAATAAACGGCAAAATAAAACACCAGTTTAGAAAATTTTTTTTTTTTATAAATTTGAAGTTTTTGCACAATTTGAGAATGATCCCAGCATCTTGCTCAGGCAATGGAACCGATTAGGCAGTCGTGCAAATGTTGCTTTACTTCTAGTATGGGGTCTGTCAAATTTGTTTAGGTACTATACGGCAACATTACTGATTGAATTAAAACTGTTCATACTTTTACGCAACGTCATCGAGGAACAACCGGAAGACATCTTTGCAAGGAACTACCAGACGAAGGGCACACGACAATGTTTTGTGAATCGCAATGTAATAAATCTGAACCTTCTTTTCGCAGCTCTCGCATACACCTTACTCATAATTGAAACAATTGGCACAAAACACGAGTAACTGCTTCTGTAGCGAGCTTACGTTTTGGCAGGCCTTGGTGAAGACGGCACCCTCAAATATGCACGCATGTTATAATCTCGACTCTGGTACGGTCTTGGCTTCGGATTTCTTAACTTTGATGAAGAAATTGGAGAAACAAATGCAAGTAGATGCAAACCGTAGGTCGGTTTGTTATTCCCAGGTTTGCCACTGAAACCACCGAGGTAGAATCTAGTTCCCCCTGTTCGGCCCCTTCCGCTTTCATCACTTTTTAAACTACCGCAAGACGATTTTTCTTGGGACACTGTCATAATGGCGGTATGCATTCAGGAAGTTTACCGTAATATCCAGAGTCGTCGTCCACACCCCTGCCGCCTCAAATTCGTAAAAAAAAAAAAAAAAGTGGTGTGGGCCATGTTTTGCTGGGTAAGCACAAGCAGTTACGAAAAAGCTAGAATACCCGTTTTTCTGTACATATCTAGCACAGCTGCACAAGAGAGAAACTTAAAATTCGAATTAGTTTCACTGTTTTATGCAAAGAAATGCTCATGAAAGAATGTTTAACTGATGCAAAGTCCGTTACTTGCATACTTGCAATGAACACCGCCAATCGGTATACAGCGCAAACCTTTGTTCCGTAAATGCACATTTCGAAAACCGCAATGCCTTTTTCGTCATTAAAAAAAAAAAAAAAAAGGTCTGCAAGAAACACGAGATTAATTAGGCGGTTTCCAAACATTTCATCGAACGCCGTTTCATCGAAAAAATGGCCGTTTCATAGAACGCCGTTTCATCGAATCGCTGACGGTCGTTTCATCGAATGTCTTTTATATAAGAAGTGTGAAAGATGCTCTTTTATTCCCGGATCGAGTGCATTTTCGTGTCATTCACCCATTTCATCCGTCAGGTATTTTTATGTCCAAACTTGTAGCTGTTACAATTTATTTTGATGCAAGTAACCCATGAGGATATTTGTGCCGATTTTTTTGTTTGTTTCGCATATTATGCTTATCTGCTCACCCCCTCTGTATTACCCGATGGGCCTTGAGGGTATTGTAACAAATAAATAAGAAGTCGCACTCCCGGTAAGAGCGCACTCCAACTCATGGAGGCCAGAAGGCGGCTTAGGTTTTGCGCAGGAGCAACAACTTTAGCCATGTGAGCCTCCTAGCCTCTCATGTTTCTTTCTATTGATACTTTTTTTACTGCCCGAAGCTTGCATTAGCTAAAGCTGAGGTGCTATTTATGAAACGACACCGAAACATTGTTTTTTTTTTTTTTAGTTCTAAGACTCAATGAAGTTAAAAGTAAGTACGTCACTTCAAATTTTATTGGAAAACTTTCGGGGCTCATGTGCTCGTGCGACAGCCATTCACCGTTTCAAATGATGAGCAATTGCTCTCAAAAAGTCCCCCACAGCCATGCTCCGTCTGTTCTCATGAAAAGAGGCGGACCTTCTCATTTCTTGCCACTATGGCCTTCTTCTGGCGAGGAGGCTCTTGGGAACTCAGCATCGCCTCCAGCTTGTCTTCCGTCAGTTGATGTTCTGCGGCGAGGCAAGTGAAAAGCTTCCAGAACCCGGGATGGGCACCCTCCGATCAGCTTCAGGAAGCGGGAATGCCACCCTGGCGTTCGATAAGACGGCGTTCGATAAAACGGCGTTTGATGAAACGGCTTCGATGAAACGGTGTTCGATGAAACGGCGTTCGATGAAACGGTGTTCGATGAAACGGCGTTCGATGAAACGGCTTCGATGAAACGGCGTTCGACGAAACGGCGTTCGATGGAATGTCCGGTCCCATAATTAGGCACAACGGGCAAGCGAGCAAAAGAAGTGAGGAGAGCGATGCTGGGAAGGCGGGAAAGCCGGCGATCGCGTTGGCAAATACTTTGGCGTCAAGCCAAGTCGGGTGCCTTGTCAATCACGAGGAGTAGGCCCTTGTGCAACTTTCTTGTTTGGTGCATAAATGTGTGCATCCGTACGCGGCGCGCTATCAGCACGGGTTGAGGCGGTACTGCTATGTAGCGCGGACACTACTATAAACACGAAATGGGACGCTTTACAAACGTCTGTGTGCGGAGTTCCAGCAAATATTTATTTACCCGTTCGCTTTGTCTCAAACACTTTACAACCTTACCAACTGTGGTTGCTACGTTCTGGGAGGAGCGGATTCGCGGTGACCTTATTTCAGTAGAGACAAACTTTGACCTTACACTCCACGGTTACATTCCAGGATATGGGGCGATCGCTGGCCTTGCGATCCCTGACTGGGTACTGCTTGTGTTATCTTTCTGACCTTTATTTTTTTCTTTTTGCTCGAACTAACTTTCTTATAAGCAAAGCAAAGTTTTATTCTGTTATCTCCATCATTTTCCTTTCGTTATGCCTTTTACTCAGTCTTAGAGGTCGCGTAAATCGGGAAGGAAACGCATAAACAAAGTGAAGTGTCTTTCTCTCCATTTTACTTTGTCACTGAGGGCCTCCAACTGTAATATCTGCAGCCGCGTCATTCGGGTAGGATGTTTGCAGATCACAGAGTCCGCGTTGGGATATTTGTTGGGGTGGGCGATCACTGGTGCTTTTTTTGGGGGGGGGAAATCAATATTCCTTAAAATGTGGGGCGGGCGATGACTTGGGATATTACGGTATTCTTATTTTCCATGTTTTTTGTTCCTTCCAAGATGCTTTTATAGTTTGGCCCTTCGAGATGTATCTGGTGGTTCCATTTTTGCCATCAAGTTCGGAAACTTGGTGCCAACTTGCTGCATTTCCTTAAAGGGCAACTCCGCTTCATTTTTGATATTTAGAAAACTATGCAGCCCTCTTCAGTATCATATAGGAAGACCCCATGTCAAATATTACGATCTAATTCCGTCTATATATTTAATAAACTGGCCAGCAAACTTTCAAATGAGCCAAGTCGCCGAAATCTGCCAACTCTAGCGTGCGACGTGAGGCGCAATCGTCAGCGCAGTCAATGCGACGGAGTTGGAGCGGCAAACGTTGAACCACTACGCCAGAGGCATGACTACGTCATTCTCACGTTTTGTTTGTTTTTACTTCTCAGAGCGAAATTGAACGATGACGTCATGAGTTTCTCCTCCCGGTGTTGGCTCTACGGCGTCCACGTGATCACCGTAACGCGGATGCGCTAGTTTGCGCTGCCCTGCGCGTTTATCGCATGTCCGGTTTCTCCGCTCCCCCTCTCCTCTTTCGTGTTCTCCCCTTCCCCCTCTCCCCGGGCCATCACCGTCCACGCCATGCGAAGCGACCTGCCCGCGTCGCGTGTCCTGTACCTCGCCCCCACGAACGTCACAAGGCCACGTGGCTCGACGTGACGTGGCCATGACTCTGATGACACGAGATCAATGTTGCCTGACGCAACCGAAGTTTCGGTTTCGGTATCAGCTGATGTTTAAATTGAGATTACACAAATAATATTCCACATTTCGCGAATCCGAAGACGTAGAGCTGTTTAGTAGTGCTTTGTGAAATGGAATCACATGTAAGCCTAAATTTTTCGGAATTGAATGGAGTTGCCCTTTAAAGGGGCACTGACACCTTAAAGGTCGTATTTTTTTTTATTGTCTAAAACGATGCAAGTTGTAGTCGTAGACACGCAAAAAAAGACGCATCGCAAAAAAAAAAAAATTGTCTTGCGCGCGTTTTTTAATTTTTGGCGCTTTTCCCTCCCGCTTTTCACCTCCTCGCTCCTTTTGATTGGCGACGTCAAAAACCATGAAATTTAGCAGCTTTGTAGGCGACATTTCTATAACATTTAATAATGGCAATCGTAAAACATGTTTTTTAACGCAATTGTGATTGCACTACGGCCCCTCTTTTAAAATACCAAAAATCAGTCCGGTGTGATGTCACTTCCTGGATTTGTATCCTCCCTCAGAAAACTTGGCGGCGCTCGAGCAGAGGATGATAGGTGAGTCGGGGAAAGAAACCGGCTTTTCCGGTCGGTCCGCCAGCGCTTCGGGTCGCGGTGGCAACGGCGCTTTGCTTTGTAGCGTGGAGCGGAGGTCCGAGAGAAAGTCGACTCACAGGAGACCGCAAAATTTGATGTCGCTGCATGGCATGGATCGCACGGGAACTTCAAATTCGGCACTTGGAAATTGTTTTTTTTTACGTCACAAATACTGAATTCCCAAGTTTCGAATTTTGAGCGTAATGTCCAGGCATCGTTTTCAATTGTTTCGGATAATAAAAAAAAAAAAATGATTGTGATGTGTCAGTGCTCTTTTAGTTTCTCAGATAGTTATTGTTTTCGTGCATGTAGAGCAGTGCCGCCACATCAATATGGCATAAGGCTTAAATTATTTTGCTCTACTGTTCCATGAAGAAAATATACGAAAGTATAAATATTGACAAATGACGAAAAAAAATGATAAAGTTGGTCTAAATATGTGCACTGTGACCCTCTTGGCAGCGCTGGCACCACTGTGGCTCGGCCGTCCTGCTGGTGATCACAGAGAGATCCATACCTGGTGAGCATTTAGGGCGACAGCCGACAGTGCTGATGTTGATACGAGATAATAGGCAAAGCAGAGACACTTGGAGCTTCCGACTCGTCAGGTTCTTGGAAAATTCTAGAGGGCTTCCGAATTGGAAATGGTGAAACCAGTTGATTCCCAATTTGGAATGTCTACGACCAGTTGACCCCCAACTGGTCCTATTTGTGACTCCAGCAACCTATAGGGGACGCCACTGTCGGGCAAATATGGCGGTCTCACACAGGTCGTGCCGTGCCATGTGCCAGCTCAACGCACAATGCTGGGACATCAGCAAACAATCACTGGACTCAAAATGGATTGCCCCGCCCGCATTTTACCTTCCACGTTTCGGATCAGCAGCGCTGTGTTGGCGGAAGTGAGCTTCCAGAGGCTTGACTTTCTTTGAGAAAGCTATGAAAGGACTGCCTACTGTCCCTCCACGGTGCTGATGAACGTTGATAAACGCGGAATGTCTGGTTGAAGCGGTTGTGTGCAGGGCAACCTGAGGACAAGCTGATACTACGTTACGGCAGTCACCGGGACAACTGTTCTATCACGCAAACCACTGACAGCATGTAACCGCAGAAGCTACAAGAAACGACCTGAAATCGCGAAAGGACCTGTTCCGGCCAGTCCAGTGTTCTTCCGCTAGGTGTCGTCTGTTTCACTGGAGTCGCGAATTGGCTCTTGAACGGTCCCAGTTGACCCCTCAGCTGGTCCTACTTGAACCCCAATTGGCCCCCATTGACTCCCAGCTGGAACCACTTCATTCCCAATTAGGACCAGTTGGTTCCCAGTTAAAACACGTTGATATTCCAACTGGTCCCAGTTAAAACTTTTAATCAGGGCCGCCTAGCTTCTAAGCTTTTTCTCCTATTGTTTGTCAAGTTTGGAATTAACTGCAGATAAATGTCTGCATTTTGGCACATGGGACTGCAGAACCGTACAATGGACAGTCTTTATGGCTTAAGAGTACCCACAAAATCATTGAGTCAAAAAGCTGTAGGGTAAAAGCCATCAGAATTTTAATACTAAAACTTAGCCACAATTTCATTGACACAAGTGCTTGGTTTGTTGTCCTGAACAAAGAATGAGATGACATCTATCTTGTATGATTGTTGAATAATTTTTAGATATTTGGGTGATCCAAGTACGAGATAAGACAAGTGCTGCATGCAGGGTGATCAGGTTGTTGTAAAGCTCTATCATAGAGAAGGGTCAATACATATTAATCTTGTTATCTAGATTAGACACTAATAGTTCACCACATAGTAGCCAACAAAATATAAATATACTACCAACAGATCAACATGTAACAAAATGCGAGAGCAAGCTGCCCCTAAAATTGTAACCAACCTTGTTCATAATTATAACTGGCGATTTTCATCAAAGCTTCGAGAAAACAGATAACACATCTTCCACCTTGTGCAAAAACACAATACTGTTGATCGCAATAACGGGTATTTTGTTCACGATTTGAATTTAGGTATCACCAGCTTGTGACACAAATAGTCAAACACTTCGAAATAAAAGTAAAAAACCAAATGTCATATCGTGCGACAGGAACGGATCAAGCACTTTTTCATTACCGCCTTTCGTTTCAAGGTCCCTTCAACGTATAAAAATTACAAAAAAAAAAAGCAAATTTTTTGGCAAGTTTACACTTTTGTTTCTAGAACGTCTTCAACATGGGAAATATTACAGCAGCAATAATAAATGTCAAGTGTATACTTGTACAATATTCCTTGAGTAACCGCCCATGGGCCTGTGGTACCTGAAATATATACCGTATTTACTCGCACAATGAACGCACTCGCGTAATGAACGCACCCCCAAGTCGGCTCTCAAAATTTCGACTTTTTTTTCCCTCGCGTAATAAACGCACCCCCAACTCGGACGTCAAAATTTTGACCCCCTCCCCCACGCGCGCGAAATGAATGCACTTTTCTATCCTGGTGCAGTGAGGTCGTGAATGCATGGGCAGCGTGGGCGAACAAAACACCTTGCAAAAGGCGTTAAAAAATAAAAAAAATCCAGCGGAAGCAAGAAAAAAAAACATGGAGAGGAGCTTTTTTTTTTTTTCTTGCACAGCGCAGTCTGGACTTTGGGTCGCGCGCCTCGCGGAAGGAGATAAGAAAAAGAAGCGGAGAAGTCCTCTCCTAAGCGAAGCAAAACAGCTTGCGAAAGGAGGCAAAAAAAAAAACACGGAACCAAAAGAAAAGAAAAACATAAAAAGGAGCTTTCTTTTTTCTTCCTTTTGCACAGCGCAGTTTAGTTTCGGGGTTGCGCGTCGCGCGCAAGGAGATAAGAAAGAAAAGCCCCCGGCTAAGCAAAGCAAAACAAAACAGCTTGCGAAAGGCGGCAAAAAAAAAAGTCCACGGAACCAAGAGAAAAAAGAAACATAAAAGAAGCTTTTTTTTTCTCTTTTTTTTTACACAGCGCAGTTTGGTTTTGAGGTCGCGCGCAAGGAAATAAGAAAGAAAAGCGGAGCGGAAAGAAAGAAATGCGCAAGAAAGAAAACATGGAGAGGAGCTTTTTCTTTGCGCATCGTAGTTTGGTTTTCGAGTCGCGCGCCGCGCGCAAAGGGATAAGAAGTTACGTCGATGTTTCGGGATAAAAGGGCCGTTCATTATGCGAGTAAATACGGACGCAAAAATCTTACCCCGCGTAATGAACGCACCCCCCAACTTTGCATCGATTTTTCGGGAAAAAAAGTGCGTTCATTATGCGAGTAAATACGGTAAGTACCTGTAAATATAAAAAAGAAAAAAAAAAGATGCTGCTTTCCAAATTTGTTATTGAACTCCAAAGTGAACAAGAAACAAAAGTAAATAAATAATAGAATCAAAACATAGAAAGATTTTGCTCAGATTTGGCTTTACGAAAATACTGCCGTAAACGCGTAATGGCGCATTCGCACGACTGAGCGTTAAGTTAGGGTCACATACGCCACACTACGTACGTTCGGTAATCCACCGGGTGTGCAGTGAGTGGTAGATTACAATCGACCCATAGAATATTTGCAGGCCCGTCAGGGCGACCGGTCCCCCTCTTTTTTGGGGAAGGATTACGGTTGGCAGCATTGAACTGCAGGGTACCTTTCTTTTCTTTTCCCCTGTCGCTTGTTCGATGAGCCTGTGAAGGCTGCAGGAAGGTTCTGGAAAAGGAACACCCCCGACTCAACTAAACGCAACTCTGTCATACGAATGCTCGCTCGTGTTTTCTGAACCGCTTCCTCCTTCTTCTCCTCACGGCTTTATGACATACATACTCGGTTTTCTCTACAGAGAAAGATCTGTCGCGCGAATACGACATAAAAGTTTCGTAATGCTGGCCTCTTCGGGGACTTTTTGGACGACCCAGAAGCCAACTGAACACCACTTGTTATCACAAGGTTATCTAAACGGCAGAGTGTGGAAACCCGATCTTCCGAAAAAAGAGCTGTCAAGGTTGATACTGCACGAGTAGGGAAAAGGAGTCGAGGACATTCCGATACGATGCTAGGACAAGTTTGGGCTGGCAGCCGGCCAAGCACAACTTGCTCCAGTATCCGGGTCTCAGATCCTGAACTTGTACACCTTCTTCCGGTTGGCTGCATCGACGTCCACCGCGTACAGGGTGCGCCCGTCCTCGGAGACCGCCAGGTCATGCGGCTGGGTGAAGCGCTGCAAGCGAGGCTCTCCGTTAGGTGCTGCCGCTCGCACGTTTTGACCCAGGGGTAAAGATGAGAGAGCAGAATGCGGAAAATTGTAAGCGCGACATTGAAAGGAAGAGAGTGACACGAAAGCGGAGAAAGAAAGCAGACGAAAGATTAGGCACACTCATTTTGCCGCGACGATTTGAAGGTATTTGAGTGCCTCGAAGGCAATGTTCCAGGCACCATAGTCATAGCCTCGAATTTTATACGTCGTCTACCGAGGGCCAGCACAGCTCGTGGAGTGGACACAAGTGCCACTTTGGCCGATCAAACGTGATTTGCGTTTGATCTGACCGATCAAACGCAATTTTCGATCGAGCGCCGATGCTATGCTGCCTGGAATGTTTTCGACGGGTGTGTTTAGCGTTCCATCCTGTCCACACATCAAAAGTGGCCCTGAAGTGGCAACAAATAATGTCGCAGAAGATGAAGTGTCGCGCTGTCGGATGTTGCGATTCTGGCAGTTGGCCGTAGAAGTTCCGGCAAAAAGCATGAGACAATGCGTGTATTGCCGTCATCGCGGCGTCCTAACTCTTGGCTGCCGAAGCTTCTGCGGACTGTCAAGCCGGAGAGTGACCTGCAGCAGACCGGGCGTCTGCCACAACCACCACCGCCGCCATGACACCACCACGATCACGGCCGGCGACATCATGATGTATAACGTTCGGCATTATGGCCTTCCATCCAGCATTTGTCGGTTTGGACCCATGGGTGTGGGGGGGGGGTCGCTCACCTGTCTGGGAGAGAAGGTCTGAACCCGAGAGCCGGGGTAGAGCTCCACCCGGAAACCGGAGGCAGTGGATGTGCCGTCATCAATCTGCAAGCCGTACAGGTAGCTCCCTGTCGCGACGGGAGAGGGACATCAGCAACGATGGGGTAGACCATCCCAGCAGCGAGTCTGTCTGTTCGAATAGACCCTTTTCACAAGACCATCGAGCAACATTGACACTCGCCAGTGCTCGGCACGAAGCGTGAGGTTGTATCAGAGCCCTCCCCGAACACTGATGCAGCTTGCACGTACAATACTTGCTCCATGCGCGTCCCCAAATAACGGCGGACTCTACCGCATTTATTTTAATAATGAACACACTTTTTTTTCTGAAAAATTTACAACTATTTGGGGGCGCGTTCATTACGCAAGTTGAATTTCGTCATTTACACACTGTCATGCAAATGTCATATTAGGTACCAATATGACACGGCAAGGTATTGTGGCACGTCTCAAGTGATGGAGGCGCACCCGCGGCTGGTTGGAGCGCACCACAGTAAGCATGCTTTATAGATTGTAAACTTTTTGGGGCACTTTTCGGGTGTCTTTGGCTGAAGGAAAAGCACCCTTTGAAGCTCAGTCAGCATGGAAAGCAATGCGACCGTTCTTAGGCCTAACCACTTTCACGATTTCACTGTCAGAAAGCAGACCACAGACGGCGTGTTTGTTGACGTCAATGCATCCAATAGGGCATACTTTTGAAAAGTGTCTGTTAGCTCTCCAACCTCCCCATTTTTTCACCTTCAGGTTTGGCAAGATTCTCTCCTTAATATGGTGGGGGGTGTGTGGGATTATTGCATAATTAAGGTGACAAGGTATCATTTCTGGATGATAATTCCTCTTGATTGAAAGCGACGATAAAATTCCTACCTTTAGTTTCCATCTGTACGAGTCTCGACTTGCTGAAAACTGCTCATATGCCAAAACTCGTGTTCGGGTCTCCAAGATGCACAGCGTATATATCAATGAACTTATCTCAACAAATGAACTTATCTCGTAAAAAAATTCCAGTGAAAAAGTCTTTGAAAAGTCCAAGAAAGAAACAAAATTCCCTTTCTTGCTGTCGAGTGTTTTTCACTGATATAAATGCCACAAGTGTCCACATTATTATTATTTTTTTTGACGATGTTAGGCTTAGGTGGACGTCGGCTCATAAAGGAATTTTGTTATTCTCTTTTATCTCTTGATCCTAGTAATGTCATGTTCTCAGACTTTTGCGTTCTATCACCACCGCCAGCGTCACAGTCTCGCAGAGTTCCAGCTTTCTGCGATGCATAGTTTCTTTACGCAGACCAAAATACACACTTTTCTTTTTTCACAAATGTACGACACTTCGTTAAGGTACACTGATTACTCGGCCGCAATCCGATGCTGTCGACAACTCTGACACAGCAGGGATTCGTTTCGGACAATGTAAAAGCAAGAGCGCTCCCAGCTGCTGATTAAATGTGGTGCCACAGCTTACGAGTAATCAGTTAATAACACATTTTCGACCCGTTAGCGAGTTCACAATCGTGCAATATCTTGAATGTCTCACCAACATACAAATAGAGAGAGGTTTCGCAGCCTCTGCGGTGCTTGTTTTCAGTACTCCCTCATCCACCGGTCAATGCCAGCTTATGTACAGCAGAACGGCTCGAGATTTGTAAACGAAGCACAAGTTGTCAATGGCTTCCAACATAAAAGAGCAGCCGATCACAATTTCAACCTGCGCCCGATCCCACCTCACCGCAGCTCTCAATTCGTAGCAGACAAGCGACCTTTTCTCCGGTCTGCTAGATGCTTTGTGACAGAGGAACCGCATTCTTCGCTCGGGTGAGCGGACCAACCATCTACGAATGTCATCTTTGCTCGCTCCGCGAAAGGCAAATTAGATCTCGCTCTCCCTCTCGCGAAGACAAAAATTGGACCCCTGGCGGCAGGTCAGCTTGCTCACCGACGGAGGCAACAGCATACACCCGTCCCAGCTGGCCTGTGACGCTGGAGCGGAGGAAGCCAAAGTCCGGGCCGAGGCCGGCCCAGAAGCAGAGCACGCGCTGGTTCTCCCGATCTGCCACGCACACCGTGTTGTCTCGCTGCACATAGGTCAGGCTGTGCGGGACCCAAAGGTTGTCTGTAAGGAAGGAAAACAGTGTTGCTAGCTCAAAAATCAAAGAGAAAAACAGGAAATAAAATAGGAAGTTTCAAGCTTCCTACTTTAGTCTTTTCATATTGAACAGAACACTTCTGCAATTTAGTCTTTTCTTCGTTCGTTTGTGTAAGTTCAAGCTGCCCTTCATATGTGTATCAGCTCAACAAAAACCTGTGACCGCAATAAGGATCCCAAAAAACCACTAAAAACTGGTATATTTCAATCTCGTGGCAAGAATTACTTTTCAACAAAGGTTACTGCTATAATTAGTCTAAAGCAGCAGAATAAATAAAAGAACCCTTAAAACGAGCAACACCGTTTGACTCGGATCACTTCCGTGCACCGAAGTGATCCGTTGGTCACAGTGTTACCAGGTGTATTGTCTTGCCATACCTGCCCACGCAAACTTCCAACATTTCGATCCATAGTGCAGCATATGGTGGCAGTTCAAAGCACGAGTGCCCAAATTCACATGCTTTGCAAAAAGTTCTCTTTTCCAATAAAGGTATCTGACTCGTCCAACATTGCTCAGAACTTCCAGTAGTAATTACAGTCGCCGACCCATTTTTTGGACTTCGCAGGGACTGAAGAAACGTTAGAATATTAGAGCAGTCCGCAAAATCAGCACATTAAAAATCCGAGGTGCCGAAAGCATGCAAGCCTACACGGAGGGGCATGGAGACCTTTGTGCCCCGTCCCGTCTCCCTCCCCCCTCCCTTTTCCACCAAGGCAAACGGCAAACAAGAAAACGGAGCAAATGGGAGGGCAGAGTGTGCAGAGCGCCGCTGCCAATGCCGATGCGCCGACGTGGCCAGGGAGCAGTGGGAGCAGCATCCATGTTCCGACGTTACTCATGGTGCCTGCGGCAGACGCGCCTATGGTCAAGGGAGCGATGGAGCTGATGGAGCCTGGAGGAGATCATCCCTTCAAGAACCTCCGATGCGCGGCGCTTGCGGCATTCATGTGCGTCGCATGGGAGACTGGGAGTGTTAACCGAAAGTCGCTTAGACCTGCAAGGTTGAGAAAAGTGGCCGGCCCAAGTCCGAAATCGCCAAAGAATTCAACATTCCGGCATCGTCAATTCGACACTGTCCTGCAGAACAAGCAAGGCATACTGGACGAGTTTGAGAAGTTTCTCATGCAAGAGAAAGCACGCCCACAACCCTAAGAAGAAAGGCCGCCAACTGCTTTGCGCACGTCGGATTTTCTCTCACGAGCATGCTTGCCGAGCCGGTGCACGATTCCCAGAGCTGCAACAATCTCTACAGGAGTGTGTGCAAACATTTTGGCGAAGCCACCGAGAATAACTGATTGAATCGCACTTGTCAATGCAGACATTCCCGTTGGTGATCCCTGCGATCGAAGGCCTTGCGTGCGGCCAGGGTAAACATGATGCGACGTTGAGCGACTGCGGAGAGCGACGAGGAAACATCCTACGGCTGCTTCGAAACAAAGTGGACTGCAATAGCAGTGACAGTGTTCTTGCGATGCCTGGAGCAGTTTAAGGAGAACTGACACCCGGATGAAATGATCGGCACACTCCACTGAATTATTTTTTTACTCGATAAAGCTGTTGCGAGCTGTTTATAACCAAGGTTTGTATGATTAAATATATGGTCAGAGTGTTCCGCAGTGGTCCCGTCCACCTTCAAGGCTGCTGTCGCTGTTTCTTTGGCTCTCTCACTTTTATTAAATTACCGCTTACAGTCGCCGACCGATTTTTCGGACACCGATAATTCGAACTTGTTCGATGCTTCAAACCTAAAGGGGGAACTGTGACCTACCCAATAGAAATGGTGCATATTCACGACCAATGTTTCGGACAGCTTTAAGTCCGAAAGTTAGATTTTTCGAACAAAATCCTGCTGGTCACGGTGTTTCCTGCTGGTCACGAGCGACCAGCAGGAAACACCGCCTGAAAAGTGGTGTTTCTATGTTGGTGGAAACACCACCAACATAGAATTTATTCTGGATTGTATGTTGGTTGCACATGGATTGGCTTGGCTTGGCAATGCTACTTTAGTACTGCCATAGCCTCCTATATACTGACAAAGTCTGGCAGATCACCACGAGAAGCGGCCGCCGAAATGGAAAAGGAGTAGCGGCAGATAACGGATGAGAGAGAGCCACGTGACTGGCGCCCCGCTGTGGTGACACGCCGAAACACACTTCACCCAAACAAACAAGTGTGTTTCGGGTCCTCACCGCTGCAAAAGTTGTGCAATGATGTCCAGGTTCCCCGAGAAATGGCTCTTAGACGCTCTGTGCTACCAGATCCTCGCGCTCCAAATCTGCGACCAGGCACTTTATGGCTCCGTCGTCGAACTGCCAGGCTTTGTGAGCATAGAGGAGGCTATCGGACTGCTAAGTCCTACCGCTAGGAGAGCGCTGTACGGCTTTTTTTTTCTCTAGCTGCATGTCATTATAATAATCATTGTTGTTACCATTTTGCTTTGTTCATTCGCCATTGCAGTCGGGAACTTGCACCTCTCATCTCGATCTTGTCTCTGTGAATCGTGTTTTCAGGCTATGCTGGCTTGGACGTCATTGCCCCATCTGTTCTTCCGCCGCTGCAACGTGTCTGCTAAGAAGCACAGAAAATATTCGACCATAACACTAGAAATGAAGGCAGCGATTTTCAAGCTAATAGAAAGTTACTAAACGCAAACAGGTATGTAACTTGGAAACAAGGCGTGCAGGTGTAACCTGAAACAAGGCATTATTTTCGGCTTTTTTTAAGCCCGCTTAGACGTAATACAGGCAAATTTTTTAATCTGCTGATTTTTCAGACTTCTCTATTATTCTGACGTCTTTTCGGTCCCTGCAAAGTCTGCAAAAAATCAGTCGGCGACTGTATATCAAACTTTTTGCCATCCCGTTGAGTTACCGTAAAATACCGGGCAAGCGCCCATTCAAAATTTAGAGATAATCGCAAAAAATGGGGGATGGGCGCTTGTCCGGTCATCAATTTTACATGTCACTGTACTGTGCATATTTTCTCAGATCTTACAAATTTGAGAATGGAGCGCTTATTGTGGAATGGGCGGATGCGGTATTCTATGGTAGTTATAACGAGAGATTACTCATATAGTCATACTCATACTCATATAGTGTTCATATACTCATATAGTGTGGTCATGGCGTTTTAGCATCGTTAAGTGCCCTTCCGTCTGCTGGTGCACCGTGTAGAAGGAACACCCAGCGAAATCAAGCTTCGCGGCTGTTGATCAACACTTTGAAAAACATAAATATCACTGTTCACCTCGAAGTGAATATCGAATAGCATATTATTACAAAATAATAATATTTCCCAGACCACTGTATGCTGGAAGCGCATTCGGCCCACCTCGGGTGGCAATGTCTGTGACGTGCTTTCCCTCAGGGGTGAAGACGGCGATGCGGCTGTTGCAGTAGCCATCGCTGATAAAGACCAGGCCCGACGGGGGCAAGCGCTACGTCGGTGGGCTGGCAGAAGTGGCCGCTACCGGAGCCCGGCACAAACGCTCTGCCCAGCACCAGCTCAGCGCTGGTGCCGTTAGGAGGGAACCGGAACACCTGGATGACAGGGGCATGTGTTTCCATCGTAAATATCACTACGCCGAGGTTCGTGCAATACCCTGTCCAACTTAACCTTTTCGTGGGTGGCGGGAAGTATGTGGAGCGCAAGTTTGTCTGCTTCTTTTGCAGGGGTTGTGGTGATGTCAGAACGTCGAACTCCGATTGGCTCTGATTGAAGGTTGCTTGCTTTCAGGTCTACCCATTATCCTTCAATCAGAGCCAATCAGAGCTCGGCGTTCTGGCGTCACCACCATAGAGTTGCAGTCGCCGACCAATTTTCCAGACTTAACGTCCGAATAATAGAGCAGTCTGAAAAATCAGCAGATTAAAGAACCTGCCTTTATTATGTCTAAGTGGGCTTAAAAAAGCTGTATAGTATAGTGCCTTGTTTCAAGTTACGCCTGCGTACCTTGTTCCAGGTTACGCGTCCATTTGTGTTTGGCAGTTATTAACTTGAGAATCGCTGCCTTCTTTTCTAGCGTTACGGTCAAGTACTTTCTGCTCTCCTTAGCAACACATTGTGGCGGCGGAAGAACAGATGGTGGGGGGGGGGGGCGGGGAGGGGAGGGGGCAATGACGTTTAACCCAGGCGAAAATCAGCCCACTGGCAGCTGGATTATGGAACTGGTCCCAGCTTAAAATGAGACAGTCCAGCTGGAATCTAGCTGGACTGTGTCATTTCCAGCTGGGACCAGTTCCATAATCCAGCTGCCAGTGGGCTGATTTTTGCCTGGGAAGCCAGTGCAGTGCGAAAACACGATTCACCGAGACGACATCGAGATGAGAGGCGCAAGTCCACGACTGCAATGGCTAATGAACAAAGCAAAATAGTAACAACAATCATGAAGATAATGAAGTACAGCTAGAGAAAAAAAAAGGCAGTGACTATTTCGAGCGTTAACCGTCAAAATATCTAAAATATTATTTTGACGTCTGTGACGTCATTTCTGTAAAACGTCAAAATAGTCATGGGAACCCAGGAGCAAGGGGACAAAAAGAACGGACAAACAAAACTTTAAATGCAGCTAAAGATTTTTTTTTTTTTTTTTCAGAACGTCTTTTTAATTTGGCTTACAAACCCACAAGAAGACACACGCTGCCTGAGGCCACACAACCGTGGCAGATAAGAACCACGGAAAAAGAGAACAAAAGACCCTGGCGACAGACAAGAGGACACTAGTTTGTACGGACACTGGGAAGCCCCAAAAGAACGAACGCATTGGTTCTTTTAGGGTTTGGGGCTTTCGGACGTGACACGCCCGGTGGCGATGTTTCTGAGTGTTCTGAGCTCGCATCTCGGCACGCGTCTCACTTAAAATTTTGAATTTACAACAAAGGCAAGCTGGGTATTCCTCTGTCTTCCCTGCACGTAACAAACGTAAGTGCGTACACTATGTAACACAGAAATTTGGCACGTTTTTTGCGCCTTTATATTGTGCGAGCGCATCTTCGTTGGTATCAGACTCGCTTCGCATCTGGCTCCCGCCCTGTTTTTAACTGGGTTTTGCGAGTTCGTTGTTCAGTTTAGATTTTCTGTTTGGTTTGTGTATAACGAGCAGGTTAACTGCGAAGCGATCGGGATATTAAATAAAAGGTTGTAAATGCAAACATTGCTTCCTTGATGTTTCTTGACCGGTGCAAACGAACAAAAGTTCTGACGCGGTTGTACGAGATAGAGAGATTTTCCGATCAAGTGCAAATTTTATGACATGACATTCAGCTCCTTTGTCTATATAAATCATGAAAAGCACGCGGTGCCGTATTCTATAATGTTTGGCACAACCAAGCAAACATTAGTTTCGGCCTGATAGCTGACATACTCTGAGGATGCCTTTTTGCATTCCACATCACTTAAAAGATCATAAAAACAGCAGTTGACTGCGTGACATTTGTTTTCAGAAAATATGTGTTGAACCGCAACACTGCCTGCAAGCAAGATGATATTTTTCTGACCGCCACTTTCGATCGCTCCCCAGTCCGAACTCCGAAGGCGTCAAAATAATGACAAAAATATTTTGATGGGGGACGTCAAAATGTTTTTGAAGATAACTTCATGTCTTCAGGAAGTGGCGTCACGATACGTCAAAATAATATTCAAAATTATTTTGAAAGTGGACGTCAAAATAGTTGATGCAAAAAAAAAAGAAGCCAAACAGCGTCACCTAGCGGTAGGACTTGGCAGTACTCAAGTAGTGCTGCCAAACCATAGTGCAGCCAACATAGAATCCAAAATGGCCGCTTGTCGGTGGTATTTCCCGCTGATCGCTCGCGACAATCCGAAAATCGAACTTTCGGACTTCAAGCTGTCTGAAACATCGCTCGTGAATATGCACTATTCCTACCGGGTAGGTCACGGTTCCTCCTTCAGGTTCCAAATATCGAACGAGTCTGAATTATCGGCGTCCGAAAAAATTGGTCGCCGAGTGTATTATAATGTACGCTAGAGGTTCAACCGGCGCTATTGTCTATGCGACTTCCTGAAGGCAAATCGAAACAGACAGCAACCAGTCTACTTCTGTGGTATTCCTATGGGAAAACGTACAGGCATTTTGTCTCTTTGCCGGAAAATAACGTGAAACACTTTTGTTATTTGGGTCGTAAAGAATAGGATGTACTTTTATGAACATTGTAAAAGTGTTATTGTTTTAGTTAGCAAATGTTTCTTCATTTAACTTCACTATATTTCTTCACTATATTTTTCTTCATTTAACTTCACTATATTTTAGGCCCCAACCTCCGTTCCGCAGCAGGTATGTAAAAACAAGCGACGATTATAAGCAAAATAACAATCGAAAGGAATATAGTGTGTGTTCAAGGCTCGCCAGCATTCCGGTGACACTTATATATTGCTAATATGCCAGTCCTGTCATTATATAAAAATGACCCCTTCTTGCATCTTTACGAGCAGTTAAAAACATTCAAAATGTAAAGAATAAATTATGTGGGCTATGAAAGGAGTCATTATTATTTCCTATGCCGGGCAGCTTTTATCAGGCACTTGTTCTCAAAGATTTTGAGCGTGCGGGTGATGTTTTGAACGTAGAACAAGCATCTTCGCACAGAGCAGAAAGAATAAAGCATTACTTATTGAAAATCTGACTATATTACATGGCCTTTAATTTATTTTGATTGTACATGCACAGGGAGTTACTGATCCAGTGTTACTGAATAGTTCTTGCAGTCTCTCTTGGTTTTCCAGGTGCCCTTCGTTCGTTTGGAACGTATCTTCCCCATACCGAAAAGCGCCAACATCATGTTTGGGCTAAAAGTGTCCGACAGTGCACATAAATACATGTCCGGAGTCGTTTTCAAACCGTTCTTAATGCTATGAATTTGAAAGAAAAACGCCGTAACTGACCAATTATTTCGTCTGCCTGACTGAGGAATGTTCCAAGCTATCTAGTATGTGCAAATTATTCGGGATATTTGCTCTTACAATCAAGCGCAGGGAGAAAATTCACTCACTTTTTTCCATAGAAATGCATTACCGGAAGTCAATTTTCGCCTGGTTGCTGTCTGCTTCGATTTGTGCCAGCAAACTAGCGCCAGTTGAACCTCTAGCGTACATTATAAAAGAGACAATGAACTGTAAAAAAAAGAAGTGGAGGATGGCAAAAGCAAGGGAAAGGGCATGCCCCACACGCATAGGGAAAGCAGGGAGTGTTTGCTGTCCGAACGGTAGTCTGTGCCCTTTCCCAGAACATTGCTGATGCTGGGCGACACCCTAGCCCCAAAATAAAATAAGCAAAAAAAAAAAGGTCTTTGGCAAGTCGAGCCTGAAGACAACAACGGTTGTGCAATCACACTTTGAACGCCTTATCTTTGTTTAGCTTTTTCTTTTGCCATTATTGCTTTGCCCATTTTTTTTTTGCTTTTCTTTTTTTGTTGTTTGAATTTAGTGAGCTTTCTTTTTTGTTGCTTGCTTAACTTTTTTCTATGGACCAAGAGATTTTTTTATGTGTCTCACTTTTCCGTTTTTCTTTATTTTATTTTTTATTATTTTCGTGTTTTGCCGCTTATGCTGTGTGGAGGTCCCGGCCAGGTGTGCATGTAAGCGCGGCAGTGTTAGCGGTCTCCAACAACCATGCCCTACTGTATTTAGCCGCCCTTGGATGCTCTATTTGGTAAGCTCCCGTTTGTCGCGACCTTCGGTATTAGCAGAGACGCCAGGAAATTTCAACTCGAGCTTAATTTAGCATCTTTTTGTATATCAAATTATTGATATATTGAACTATTCTACGATCCCCTTTGAATTCGATATATCCGGGTTCAACTGTATTTTTTGCCTTCTTGCACACCCCTCCTGAAGAATGGTTTGGCCAGAAGATACTGAACACTAGACCAAAAGCACGTCTACTGTCCTTGACTTCAAGAGGAATCCTTAGTGAAATGTCTCCGTTCATAGGAGGACAATCCTTTTCACTTCTAACATTCGGATAGGACGATTGAGCACTTGAGTTTCAGAAGCTTACGTCGGCAAGAAGTGGACAACAGCAGCAGCGCCAACAAGCTCGTTGGTGCCACCAAATCAGTCAATAAAAACTCCCAAGCACCAATTCCAATATAGTACTAAAGATATCAGTTTGTCACCTGGTGAAGTGCAACATCCGTCACCCAGACATGGTCCTCTCCATCAATGTACAATCCGTGAGGCATAAAGAACCTGCAGGGGGAAACATCAAACTTGTACTTTCCCCATAAACTAACAAATGTTAAAAGCACCCGTAGCTCAGCGCACTTGCATTGTCTTGCCAACGTCTTAAACTGGTATAAATATATTTTACAATCGTCATAATTTGTATGAAGAGATGGCTCTTTTTGCTTTGGCTACTCAACTTGTATGGTGAATTATTACGAGCCCTCCTAAAGTGGTATTCACACGAGAAAGAAATCGCATGATGCAACAAAAACGTCATACCAACTCTTGCAGTACAGCGCTGTGCCGTCCGCTCTGCAGCGGATGGAGGGAGAGAGGGAGGGATGCTTGGCGGTACAAAATATTTTGGTATGGCGGTGATCACTTTCCTCTTAACAATATTTTGCCATTAAAAGTTTTGGTGTCAGGTGTAGAGACCGTTGAATTCGTCTGCGATGGTGTCAAGAGTGGAAACCGCTAGACTGGACTGCAGACACTGGCATCCCCTCCAGCACCTCGTCGGTGTGGAGGATGAAGCTGACGAGGAATGGCACCCGCTGCCGACGTCATACACAACCCTCTGCGGATTTCTCCCCCATGTGAATACCGCTTAAATAGACATGTGCAAATAGTGTATTTCGAGTTCGAAGCAAATTCAAAGCGAATAGTGGTTTTTGGCCGAAAGGTTTCAAATCGAATTTTGAAAAAATTCTCTAGGTCTTTCACTACTGCAACATAGTACTTAAACAAAACCCAACTGAACTTATGAAGGTTGCTGCCAAGCTTCTCCTTCTCTATTTTTAAAATAAGTTAATTTTAATCTAACTCTATTTATTGACTGTGGCCTCCAAAAGTCCAATGCCTACATTAGGATAGCAGGTAAATGACACATTTGACATAAAAATTAACCTATAGGGATGTCCAGCTATGCCTTATCAAGGGGATTTATAAATATTCTTGCTATATGCAAATATCCTTTGTTCAATCACATATGATTAACACAGCTTGTCAGAGCATCTCTGCTTAACATGCCATGCATGCCAGTTTCATTTTGAAAATTTGGATGCAAATGCATATATCAACATTTAGAGAAGTTTCCATTGCTTTTAAATACATATCAGGCATGTGCGTGCACCTCCCCTCTGAAAATGAGCTTCCTTCCTAAGCACGCCGCTGGGACAATCATATCTATAATGTGTTGGTTACTGCAACAGGTTAGCCCCCGTTGAGGTTTCTTACCAAACACACGGCGCCCTGAACAGACGCCGCACCTGAGAAGCAGGCTCCGTGAGATTTTGCTTTTCCGCGCAGGGCAATGGTGCAGTAATGAAGCATGCTCAGCAGGGCTAACCTGCAGCAATCAACATTGCAAAAATATACTAATGTTCATCTCTAAAGCAAATATCGAATAGCTTATTATTTAAACTAGTATTCAAAAAATAACTAAATATTCGCACAATATTAATGTACTGCTCAGAACACCTTATAGGGCGCGAGTTATGCGAAAGATAATTGTTGCCTCTTACGTCCGACATCTATCAAAACCAGGATTACTAATTTTATTGTGCCATTAATTCATTTGTCATAGTATTGCTACAACATTTTCCACGGACGTGAGCAGATAGTGAATGCACCAGTTTAAAATTTCAGCATGCAATATGTGGGTGGCTCTTCAATTAATGTGGAAGATGTGGGTCGTGTTGGAAATAAAATTTATCATAGAGCGGGGTAAATGTGATGCATCCTCATAAATATATATTTTTAAATATCGATCAGCGAGCTGCAGTAGCCTCGTATTTTGTCAAAACAATAGTGGTTGGTCAGGGTGACTGGTTCTCGCCATCGTGATGCGAGCAACCTGAAACACCCTTTAATGTGGTACGCACAATTAGACTTCTTTTATTTTTAATTCATGAGCCACGCGATTGCACTTGCTTCAAAAACCTTGATGCACCACCTAATAATAAACAGACTCGTGCAAACCGGCAGGGTCAGAAAACCCGTTTAGCAGGGCCCACTAAGGACGCCCTGCT
>JAZHYW010045175.1:0-16084 GCA_037355805.1 Ixodes ricinus | reverse complement strand
AACTTCTATGTAACGAAACCCTCGATGTAACGAAGTGCATACCTTTTTCTAACCGCAAGTGTATGCACGCCATGTATTTTTTACCTCTATGTAACGAAGTCCCGTTTGCCGAAATTTCGATGTAACGAAGTTTCATGGACAATTCGGCACAAACTTTTGGGTCCCAAAGGAGATTTTGAAAAGCACACGTGCTGAAACGGGCCACCGATAAAGCGCAAAGGGTGGAACAGGCCGAGTCTGGCGAGTCTGGCGTACAGAACGGCCACTAGAGGACACTAGAGCCGCCGCCGTTTCGTCCGTCGGCTTCATTTGCGCTGCGTAGTTCGTTTCGAGGCCTAACTAAAAGCGTGCGTTTCTCGTTGTCCTGGGTGATGGAGCCTTCAAGGCGATGGAGCCGTCCCTGACAACGTCGACCTCGACGACAATTTCTATACGTCGACTCTGCTGTCATTGCGACGGAGGAGGTGACCGACGAGGCGATAGCTAGCTATGTTCGTGGCAACAGCGAGCCTGATGAGCAAGACACCTGCGATGTGCCCAGTAACCGTGAAGTGGTGGACGTGATCGATGTCTTGAGGCGGTTCACGAGCACACAGCAAGACGAAGACGCGATGCAGGCCATCTGGCTATGCTAACGTAGTGTGATGCGAATAATAATGTCAAGAGTGGCCCAGGAAAAGACGACGAACTACTTTCAACCGAAATAAAGGTGTCCTCGGTGAGTTTTGTGCACCCGAGAAACATTTGTGGAAACTTTCTTTAACGTTTTCTCCGAATTTCTATGTAGCGAAATTTCGATGTAACGAAGTAAATTCGAATTTTACCGACTTCGTTACATCGAGGTTTAACTGTATAAAGAAATAAAGCCTCCTATATGGTAAAATAACTATAGCAAAGGCCGATCCGGTAAGGATAGGGACATAGGACAAGTTGAGCATGGTTGTTGAATTGGTATACGCATATTAGCTAACACAATAGTGAAGACACAGACGTGGTAAAGCAAAATTTAAATATAATGCACCTATTACACATATAATCATGATATACTACTACAATAATACTGGCAAGGACTTCTAAAGGCAACGACTTCACTATGGAGGTTCTATATAAACTATAACTTGAAGCCACTTTTTTTGAGTGTTTGGTTGTTCAAAGTATGGGTGTGGTAGAGGCAACTGGATGCACAATGCTACAAAGAAATGTCCGCAGCAATTCGAAGAATAAGGCCTCAATAATCTGAAAAATTTTTCTGCATGCTCTAAAGTCCGAAAACTCTGGGAGCAAAAACACCCACCGACTATGCCACAACGAGGTCTCTCTTTTCATCGAACGTTGTGGGATTTCGCAGCAAAAAATCGAAGCGGGCACGCGACTGCACCCCTTCGATCTACCGCCATTCACCTCTTCCCCACCAAAAGATGCAATGGATGATGTCGCGTGCCATTCTTTCTCACCGGGAAGGAGAGATCAAGCAGTCATGCACAGCGTAAGCCCAGAGTACTGGCTTCCCTGCTTGCAAACACTAGCCACACCTACACTTCACAGCCATACACACAAACCAAAGTTTTCTACAAAAAAAAAAAAAAGTGTTGACTTTACAATGAAGAGGTTCAACTGTAAACGAGTGGTTAGGGCTTCCCCACAGCACGCTTTGCCCAAACCTTGAAGATCTTTGAGTCTGGCCGGTTGTAGCGCTTGGCGTTCTCGAACAGCAGGTTCAGGTCGTCCACTGCCTCCATGGTGCTCGCATAGGCGCTCCGTCTGCAAACATTCCAAGAGCGGCGTGAGCTAGGACGCCAAGCCGGAGGGCTTCGACACGCCGCAGACAAGGACAAAGGACGGACCTTGATTTTGGCGCAATCTTGTTGAGCGAGATGGGCTGCTTGATCTCCCTGAAGTAGTCAGGGTAAAAGCCTGGAAAAGAAAACTGTTCATCCTCCTCGATTATGTACCGCGTTTGCTCGATTTGTGAGACACTCCGGTTTGTCAGAAAGCACCAAGTTCAGTCAGGCATTTATTGATTTTAATCATGTCCCAAGACAATGTTAGAGACAAGCTTGGAATCATGCTCCCAAGACAACACTGTTGTCTTGGATAAATGGTCTTGCGTGCGGTATGTATTCACATTTCAAAGCCTCCATTTTGAGCGGTGGATTGAGAACTTGGGGAAAAAAAAACAACATGAGACAAACAGTGACAAGCATCTGCAGTCTGGAACACTCAAACTATTGACACTAACGCTTTTTTGAAAACTGACAACATCCCAGACGCCTAACCACCTTCATGTTAACGGTGGGACAACCGCACTGCTTCATGAGCCATGTACTACCCCAAGATGAAAGACGCAAAATGTTGCAATTCATTCACCATATTTCTACGCCCAGAGCCACCGTCCTATGCCACCAGTGGAGGGATGGATTCGGGCCGCAGAGAGAGTGCCCGGACATTGGTACGCCCAAATGGAAGGGATCACACTTACCACTGTGTGTCGTGTCTCGATTCTGGCGCTCCGTCTTGTGCCTTTCTTCGCACCTCTTACCAACGTTCGTTTTATGCTGAGTGCCCAAGGTGTGCTTTCAGCACTAATTACCCAAGAAAATAAATAAATAAAAATTCCAGGTTCTCTCCTCCTCTTACAGAGGAACAGACCCAGGCGATCGCAGTTGATTCTGGTCTTCATCCATACCACCATACAAAGAATCAACAAAACGTTTTCCTCACTCGACCACTCTGCCAGAACAATTTGTTAATCTAACTAATGCTGCCCGCTCCTAAACCAGAGAGGTAAAGACAAGAGCAGAACGTGGCAAATCGTAATCGCTGACTTCGGTGGTCCCGCAAAAATATTGAGGAGAGTGAAAGAAAACCAGAAAAAGAAAGCGGATGAAAGGTGAGGGCGTTCGCTTTTCCACGACGAGTTGAAGTTGTTCGACTGCTTGTCAATTTGATTTCTTTCATAGAACGCACGTACGCCGGTGTTTTGGTGCAAAATATAGCTAGACATTTAAAAGTGGAACGCGCCAGCTAGACATATAAACCCACGCCGTTTCCAAGCCGCGCAAGTGTGTCTGTGTGGCCCTGTCGGTAGCGTGCCTAGCTCGCAACCAACGGGTCGTAGGTTCGAATCCCGCCTCCACCTAAAATTTCTCAAACTTCTTCTTTAAGGAAAATGAATTACTTTCTGAAGTGAAATCATTTGAGACATGCTGCGACCTTTAAAGGGGAACACTACCCAGAAAAAACAATTTCTGCAAAAAAATGTTGATTTTGAAAAATGTTATATTTAGTATATCCACCAACATCTAGAGAGTATTCCCAGAAAGTTTTATTACCGTATAAACCGGAATATAGGTCGAATTTATTTTTTGAAAATGGACCTGAAAAAGTTGACCCTCGTCTTATATAACGGTCATTAGCAGAAAAACAAAAATAATTTTGCAACACTGGATGGCTGAAGCCGCCATCTCATTTTTCTTTGCAATCGACTACTTGTCACGATGGTCACAATTCATTTTCACTAGTGCACCTTGGTTTGTTACATCTACCGTGTCCGCTCCCGGAGTGATGATGAGCGGGAGAAGACAGTTCACGGTAGCCTTCAAGAGGAAGGCAATCACCTATGCAGAGATCCACGGGACTCTTGCAGCACAGCGAGAGTTTGGCATATCGGAGAAGAGCATACTCGACTGGCTAGGCCAGAGACAAAAACTGGCAGCATGCAGCAAGGCAAAGAAAACTTCATTTCGTGGAAGGAGTGCGGTGTACCCTGAATTGGAAACAAAGGTGTCAAACTTTATTTGGGATCTGCCAGCCAGATCGCTACCTGTGACGTCGGAGTGCATTCATACGAAAGTCGTAAAGGCCACTAGTGCTTCCGGGCCTCTCGAGGGCGCAATTCAAAGGGACGGCATCGTCCCTTTGAATTGCGTTAGTGAACTCGTTGTCGGGACGAAGGTTCTGGAGAATCTGAGTAGTAACGCACCCGCACTTCCTGGTTTACTGCGTGCGACGCAATTATATAAATCAGCCGTGTTTTCTTGTCCTACCGTAGACCTGGCATTTTTTGTTACCAAAGTAAAATTGCATTTTCTTGCCACCAAAAATTTTTTTTTTTTCGCACAACTTGTAAATTAGGGGGTCGACTCCATATTCTGGTTTAACCTATATTCCAGTTTATACGGTAGTTTACACTGCATAGTTAACTTTTTATAAATTATTTTCTGTCCACTGATGCTAAAGAAAAGGTAGAGGCTGGAGCACTTTGAACACATTTTTCTCCATTCCACTTTTTGGCATAAATTTCACTTTAGGAAAACTATTGTTTTGTTATTACGTAACTTGGATTCATTTTTATGAGTTTTTCTGGGTTGAAATTTTAAGGGGAAGATAACTATGAGCTTGTATTTTTTATTTTTGTCATTTTTCATGCTCAAGAACTAAAACTTTGGACAAAGGATGGAAATCTAAAAACGAGTATTTGTGTTTATGTGGCTTTTTTGTCATGAAAGATGGTATAATATAGAAATATAGCTCCATAGCTATCTGCTCTGAACTGTCCTAAAGCAATATAACACATGAAAACGACAAATTTAAAAGCAATTTCAAAACGATAGTTTTCCTACGCAGACACGCCCACTTTCATCTTTGAACATTTGACAATTTTTTTGTACTTCACCCAGGTGAACAAAATTTGGCAGAAATGTTCTCAACATCAACAGAAACAAGCCCTGTAAATGTCATTTAAATCAGACAAGTGGTTCAAACATTCACTTTTTGGGTAGTGTCCCCCCTTAATTCACATTACATGACATGTTTTAATCACTCTTCATTCCACGCGTGATGTCACATTTCATGTGAGAGTCATGGGTTGTTCGAAATTCTCGCACGAGGTCATCTGACTGTGACGTCATGACCCTATCGATCAATCAGGATTTTTCCGGTCCCGCCGACGATCGGCTTTTCTGCGACATGAGCTCCTTAACCCCATCGCGTTAGAAACACCAGATTCAGACCTTGAAAGTGATGTTTTCTCGTTTCTTGGCGTACATCAAAGCGTCGCCAGCGATTCAATCCCATCGGGACCGCCGAGGTTCGCGCCTGTGCCGTGTCCCGCCGTTTCAAAGCGGTCAAAATTCGTGGTTGTTATATTATATTATTGTGTTATGTTATGTTATATTATAACAATGTTAATATAACGGGGGCCGCCGACACCAGGCCGAGCGAACGAACGACCCGACCTTGCTGGCCAGTTGCGACCACCGCTCACTTTTGAGGACCACCGCTCACTTTTGGAGGGCAGCTTGACGAAGGGCTCAGACAGGAAGTAGCCTTGGTGCTGGTAGCTCCTGACCGGCCCCGAGCAGCTGCCAGGCGGGGCTGTTGACGGGGTCCTCGGTGCCCGAGTCGCTGTCGCTCTCGTGCCCCCGACGCTGGGGCGGGGCTGGCCGCTGCCACGGGGGGGCTGGGTGCCGCGGGGGGCTCGGAGCCGGAGGGGGCCCCAGCCCCTCCATGGGGTCCGCATCCTCGTACTTGAGCGCGGCCGTGATGGCCGACAGCTTCTGGCTCGCCTGCAGCCGCCTGGAACTGCGACAAGTCAACGCAGAAGGGAGGGGGAGGGTCTCCTGTTTCCAGTGGCGCAATGCAAGGGGTCGTGAGGTAAAATCCTTTACAGCGTCGCGGCGTGTTTCCCAATTCGAGGGCTCTGGTTTTTGTTTGCAGGAATGCGGGGATGCCATGTTTACCCGAATCAAAAACAACTTTTTAAATAAAGCAAGGCCCGCGTGTCTTTTTCTTTGTGTGCCCCCAACTCGTCGTGCCAGGTCGCAACTACTTATTTGTCTTCTGAGAAAAAACCTTGTGGGTGTGGGCCATGAAAAAAATGAAGCAGGGTTCGCTACACAATAAACAGGCAAACCCCGAAGACTGCCCCAACTATAGGATGCAAAGGAAATGCCAACGGCGTTAATTGTTGGACACACACCACATACTATAAAACAAATAATAATCATTGCCCCCCCCCCAAAAAAAAAAAAAGAATTTGGCACTTTTAGTTTGTGTTTTTATGAACGGCTTTGGTCATATACGAATACGCAGACGAGGCGAACGAGGGTCAATTTGGTAACGACGATCGCCCGTGAACGGACGAATGCCGCGACGGAGCCGAGCTGGCGCCAAAGAAAGATGGCTGCACTCACCGTATCCGCTCGCGCTTCCCGGGAGCGTTCCTCCGCTGGTCGATCTCGGCCTTCTTGATGCGGATCACCTTCTTGGAGTGCCGTGGCGTCCTGGCGAAAAAGAAACCGTGAAGCCGTCATGGCAGTTCGCGAGCGGGAACCCGGTGCCGTTCGAACACAGGCCAATCGAAAACGAGGTTCACTTGTCTGCTCTCATTAAACGCCCGCTCGGGATCTTTACCTGTGGTAGATGAGGGACCCCGGCTCGTTGAAGGTTTTGGCTGCTCTTCACCAGAAGCATGAGATCCTTCTCGAGTTCTGCCAAGGATGCGTATGCATCCGTCCTGGATGCGCGTGGCGATCATCTTGAGGTCCACGGGCTCGCTGATGATCCGGTAGTACTCTGATACAGCTACGAGGGGAAAAAAGCGGAGCCCAAGTCAGAGGTTCTAAAGAAGTGAGAAAGCGAACTCTTGTCAATCTGCACCATCAGGCCGTGTATCAGACCCAAAAGAGGGCAGCCGTAAGGTAACCAAGTGCACAATGACAAAGAAGCCGGAGGAAAGGATAACCCTCGACAGCGAGAGGTCATGCTCGCTGCGTCAAGGACAGGAGACATATCTTGCGAATTAATTTCAAACATCCTTTGGGAATGATTATCTACGTTAATGCGAATAGCATCAAACGGTGCGGAGTTATGCGGCGTTCGTCAGGTGGCCGGCACACTCTAGATACGCCATGCCCACTCTTGAGGCGATTCTAAATTTGTTGACACCTTTCACAGACCCTGCGCACGATCTCCGCAGCCCAGCACGTGCGTTTGTGTCGCTTAGGAAGGCGAAGCAAAGCACGCGCCATACGCACAAACACTCAAAATGGTACCGACCAGACTTTCTGGCGTCTCAGCTAGTCTCAACCAACGGTACTCTAAACGGTTGTTTATATCTTTACCATAGGACGCGCTTACAGCGCTGTCACAGCTACCGGTCTGCGCGACGTTCCATGCACGAGGGCTCATTCCGCTCTCGTGAGGCTGAGCCGTACGCATCGCGTCTCCCGAGCGCGGGAGAGGGTGAGCTAGAGGGCAGTGCTGAGCTGCGGGAGAGCGTGAGCTGAGCCCTCGTGCATGGAACGCGCGCGCACAGCCAGCTGCGCCAGCGCTGCAACGCGTCTATGTAGATATAAACAGGTGTTTAGAGTGCCGTGAATGACTGCCTTCATGGCTCTGTGGTTAGCGCGTCTGCCTGCTGATCAAAGGGTCAACGGTTCGAATCCCAGCCGGCGCCGGTCTTTTTTGTTTATTTATCGACCCGCGGCGTAAGAGGTTAGATAGCCAGATAGATAGATAGATAGATAGATAGATAGATAGATAGATACATAGACGAAAAGAGGTCGTGGTATCCAAGAATGCCTATTCGCATTAAAAGAGAACTTTATCGTCCTTTTCATTTTTGCCACGGGGAAATTCAAACATTGGTATGTTTACAATTGGCGGAAGGCAGACCTAACAAATGCCTCTTCACCTTACACCGCACCCTATACACCAGGGGTCTCAAACTCCTTTGAGTGTGGGGGCCAGATAACCCACCCACAAAATGTCGAGGGCCAACATAGTGCGGAGGAGGGGGGGGGGGGAAGGGGTAATATATATTCGGACAAAAAAACAAAACAACAGAGATAGTCTTCCACGTTGCAAAGCAGCCGAGTCTTTTAGCGACACCCAGAGATTTCCTAAGGAAGGGATGTCGTGCTATTTGCTTTTGTAAAATAGCGTTTTGCAAGGGCCGTCTTTAGCCTTGATTTATTCATACAACTACCTTGGATTTGTACCTAGTGTAGTTACAAGGTCTAAAATACCACCACCCAGCCAACGAGCTGGAATTTTTCAATACAACTAAAAAGCAAGCACGGAATCGTTACTATGTCGCTCAATTCACTCGGGAAGTATCCGAGTTCAGTATGTCTAGAAATAATTCTTTTCGTACGTGCGTTTTTGCTTTCCTGGCGATTTTTATAGCAGAATTGCAATAAAATACTTCTGTCTTAACGGCATGTAAGACGAAACAATCCTTGATCTGAAAGAAATCAGATTAGTGCCATAACAAAAGAGCAGGGCTACGTTTCCAGTGGAAATGAATCGACAACAAGAGGTCAGTTTTTATGGCGCATGCAGTGCTCGAGGCATAGGAACGGGTGCTCGCAGCCACGGGACACTTGCGGGCCGCGTCCCAGAGAGTCGCGGGCCGCATGCGGCCCGCGGGCCGCGTGTTTGAGACCCCCTGCTATACACGAACTCATCTCTGTTACGTCACGGCGCGGTGGTGGCGCGTCGGTCGCACTTCCGGTCTGGGGCTGTGGGCGGAAGGCCCCATGTGAGGCGTGTATTCCTGCGTTGTTTTGAAAGGAACCTGACGAAAACATGCCTTTTCGTCAAACCGCCGCGACTGGGGCTGTGCCAAAAGAGTCGAGAAAGGTTTGAAGATCAGTTTTCATGTTCTCGGTTCGTCCGAGAACATGGATATGTGGTAAACCAGCCGCCGCCGGACCACAATTGCTTGGGCGGGAAGCACTTTGGGTTGAATTCACGGATACTTGTGGTCATCAGATTTATTTGTTTTGTTCCAACATGAACGCCGGAAAACCCTCAAGTTGTACGGCCCACCTGCGGACTACGTTCAGTGCGTCTTGAAGTTCGAACGGCCGTCTGATCGTTCGAACTGTCGTCTGCTCTTTCAAACGCTTCTGCTTGTCGTCTGCTCTTTTAGACGACACCGGCCCGTAGACCAAATGTTGGCCCGGTACTTGCGTTAAGAAGTAAGTGCAGGCCTCAAAAGACTTAAGTTTGAAGGTTGGTAAGCAGGCTCGACGTAAACAGTAGATACAAGGAGATGTTGATTATTGTTACCAGCGGCCATCACCGACTTGTTATGCCTGATTCACTTCGTCCGATTCTGCTTGCGATTTTCAGTATCGACGTCGACCATCTCAGCTGCGGTTCACGCTTTTGCAGCCCGAGCGACGTCGCGACTGAAAATTGCGAGCGAAATCTCATCATGTGAATCAGGCTTTAGCGTACATTCTGCGGCGTCCACGCGGAATGAATCGCCGCATGTCAGATTATTCACGCGAAGTTTTGCGGTGTAACGAGCTTCGTTGATTTCGCTGACGCCGCTCATGTAGTCAGACATTGTCAGGAAGACGTAAAATCAACAATTCGAAAGCGATAAAGGGCAGGGGGACCTACACCGACGCCGATAACATCGCATTTCAATGGTTTGTTTATGGGCGACGGCGAGCTTGTTGCCCACACCCCCATCGCGCATGCGCGGCGCCGGTGGCGTCCGCTAGGGCGCTCCGGGCGCTCCGGTTTGTTTGTAAACATGAGTTGGTGTATACTCCATTTCACTCTCACGATGTACTTCAACTGATGTTACGAGCCACGTAACCAATGCAGCCTTCCGTGAGGGCGGTGTAACTTAACGCTCCGCGTGCCACTCTGACCAACCGGCCGGTTGGTTGGTCAATCGGAGCCACCGGAGCAATGCAACGGCTCCGGTGGCTCGTAACCTCCTTTGCAGTAGAAAGGAAGCTGAAATGGGGCACAGGGACCCTCGGCGCAACGAGCCTCTGAGGGGAAATACGCGGGACCGCCTGCTGCAGATTCGACTCTGTCGAAGACGTCGTAGGCGAGAGGGGCACGTACCACCCTGGACGGGAGCAGCTGGAACATGGAGCTGACGCACCGGCCCTCCGAGTCCGTGGCCATCATCACCGCGGTGAAGAGCTCCTCGTAGTGCTCTTCGTCCGACGACTCCCCCCGGGGCATGGGGTCTGTGGGTCCTGCACACAGTGGGAAGCGCAATCTCACACGCCCGCGTCAGAGGACGCGCCGGACTTCCGTTGAAACCGGCTCTGCAATGCGCCGCCCGAAACTATGGTGCCTTGAACGCGTCTCTGACTTGCTTGTTTGGCGTCCCATCTTGCCCGTACATCCAAGGCAATACCAAAGCGACAACAATGTCGTCGCTTTTGCGAACCGGAGCATTGTGCTTCTGCGATCCAGGCGGTCGGGCATAGAAGATCCGGCAAAAAAGCACGAGTCAACGCGAGTGTTTAACTTTGCTGTTCAAACTTTCATCTCGACAAAGCTGTCCGTTGTTTACGGTCGGTCGCCCGTGTTGCCGCTTCGAGCAATATGGCGCGATTCGACGTGGACCCTGTCGAGTGCATCACGTGGCCCCGGTTCCGCAATTGCCACAAAATTGGCTAGACCGCGGTCCCGAGGCACCTACCATCGGTCGCTTCGATGCTATTTATAAGAACAAAGAATTCCAATCTGGACGCGTTGGGTTCTTCTACGAGTAGGCATAACGGCCACGGAGTAGCGGCAAGGTTCGGCAAATGCAAAATCTTCGTTCGGCTTCCAAACGTCGGAACGCAAAAGCAAGGGCGCAAGTGGGTGCCTCCATGATCCAAGCTAACCGGTCATCCGACAATAGAGCAGAAAATTACCTTAAAACGCAAGCCATTAAGAAAGAAAGAAGAAGAAAGCAGCAAAATGTTACGGCGTTTGAGGAAATACAACACTCGCGATCGAGAAATGCCCGAAGCCATCGCACGAACGCTGGATGTCTCTAACTCAATCGTTACGCCAAGAGCAGTTATTCCTCCTCCATTACCGAGGAGCAATCACAATGCCGAGGCCTGTGTGCCGGCAAGCCTTGTTCAGACTTGAGTGCCTGCGCAGAAGCGCTCACCATGTCATCGTCGTCGTCGTCCCTGATGGTGAGGAGCGCCTGCCTGGCGGAGTCAAACGCCTGCCAGAGACCCTCTGCGTCCTTGCATTCCTGCGAGTCTTCCTAAAGCAAAAGTGTGGGATAACGTCAGCCCCAATCTACTCACTCGCTACCCAATATCCCACAAAGTTACAAACCTACCTACGAGTTAACGAGGGTCACAAATTGACAAAACAATGCAGAGCACATGTTCATCTGCTTCTTTGGTCGTGGTGACATCAGAATGCTGAGCTCTGATTGGCTTCTGATTGAAGGATAGTGGGCAGACCTCAAGACAGCTTGCTTTGAGGTCTATACACTATCCTTTAATCAGAGCCAATCAGAGCTCGGCGTTCTGGCATCATCCCAACCCACTGCAAAAAAAGCAGACGAACATGCAGTTCCATAAGGTTCGCAATCATGTTGAAGAAGTAGACAGCAATTATAGACATTTTTTTTTTTGCCAAATTTTAAAATTGGTGAACTTTTTTTTAGCTACTGTAAATTATTTTATTTTCGTAAGCTTGACATTTTGTGAATTTTGCTAAATGTGCTATTGTCTCAGAATTTTAAAGAAAGGCAGAGGAAAAACACTTCCCACCTAGTAGTACGAAAAACTTTCGTGCAATTCGCATCAGCAAATGCCATAACTTGGAAAACATACTTACCAGCAACCAGCTGATGGCGGCAGAGCTCACAAAGCAGCCCCACCGAGGTACTACATACGTTAGGGGTCATGATACAAACCAATAAAGGACATCAGGGGTGCTCCTAGCAGAGTGCCAAGGCACGTTTGTCCCGCATTCCTTCCTTTCGTCGTGTCCCTTTGAGCACCGCTTTTCGTCACGTTCAACATGGTAACCTGGGGATCTCTTTATTTGCAACTAAAATCTCGGTGACAGCCATGGCAAGGCCAAGCAGCTTTGAAGCCACATCTATTTTCGACAAAATCTTTAAATACGGTTGAGTTATCTTGTAGAGTCGTGTCTCGTTGATATGGAGGCCTCCGTTCCTCATAAAAATCTTCCGTCATGCGAGTCGTACGTAATAACAAATCGGCATGCGACCTGCCTTAGCAAAAGTGCTGGAGAAAAAGCGTAGGTGGCTTTCGCGTAACCGTCAGAGGAGAGGGGAAGGAGGAACTCGCAACCAAACCTTCCTTCGTCCCAGACGTCACTTTCAACCAATCAAATTTTGGACATACGCCCGTGTCTTTGACAGCACTGCATGTTCCTAGTGAGTCACATGTCTCTCTCCAGCGTACTGACTGGCTCGCTTGGACCGTGGGTTATTGCCGAAAATTTCTCCCATAATACATGACTGTATCAGTTGTGGGGAACCATGGGGTTCCCTATATCCTTATCTCGGCCTAGCTTCAAGCAGGCCGTGGGAGTTGTCACCAATGGCGTCGGCCTCCCGGATACAAGGAACCACGAGGCTGAATTCCCCGAAGGGGCCGGTTCTCCCTTGCCCACTTGGGTGAATGTTGCCTTCGGCATACCCTTGAGAGTTATAATGGACGCGACTGCTAGCGGCTTCCCCGGGCACATCCATATCTCCGAGGCTACATAAGCCAGCCCCGAAGGAGGGCCGGGCGCTCTCGTCGGCGGTGGCCCTGGCTCTACAGAGCTCGGTTTTTCTTTGTGGGCCTCCGACTTTCTGTGAAAGTGTCTATTGCGGCAGCACGGGAAACCGACCGGGTGATACTGGCAATTGAGCCAGCGCCCAGATTTTTCCTGTCTAAAAGTGAAGCGTGTTTGACATTTGAGTCAATAAACACGTTGAAAATGGACTCACTGTGTTGGTGTTGTCTCTCGTCCACCGGTGCCCAAAAAAGGCAGTCAATGGACGGACCCGGCCGTAGCCGTGCAAAGAGCGGACTACAGGGTGGGTTTTTACCTCAATGAGGACCAGGGGGTAAAGTTAACAATTCCCACACAGTTCACGAGAATAAGCTTCGTCCACATTGCAAGCACCCTAGCTGGGATTCCAATCCTCTACTTCGGGTTTTGTAGACCAGCACTTCTCGAAGACATCGAAAAGGCCGCACTTGGGTATGTTACGAGTTTGACCACATCATGTGTTCAAAGAACATAAAGTAAGTGCACAGATGGGTCGATGTAAATTGAATATAATTATGAAAAACATCGACAACTAGGGTAAAAAAAGGAACAGGACAGGCAAAGTCTCGATTGAGACTGTGTCTCAATTTGAGAATTTGTGTTTGTACCATCCCTTATTTTACCCTAGTCTCCGGGTTTTCCGTAATCACGTTGAATCGCTAATAAGTGCATAGATCTAACTTGGGGATGTGGCATGGTGACACGAATATAGGTGCGTAGTATTGAACTCAAACAGAAAAGTGGTGCTAGAATAACACTCATATCTGAATTTGCACATCGAAAAGGGCCCACCGGAAAGGACTGTTTGAGCGCGCTCGGTCGTCCTCGGCTCGGTCGGTTGTCACGGAAACGAGCTAGACCCCTGGTGATGCGTGTGACCCTTTCTGACCAAGCGTGGCGAAGTGAAAAGGTGCGGCGTTACTCTGGAAATTGCAGTGATTCCGGCTAGACCTGCACAGATCACACCCCGTTGGCAGGCAAAAGAGACTCGCCTTGTAGTAGGCCTTGGTGTTGGCCACCATGAGCTCCACGTCACTGGCCATCTGGTCCACGTGGGCGTACTCCTCCGTCTTGATTTTCTGGTGGATGCGCAGCATGTCCATTGGGTTGGTCACCACATCGTGGTAGTCCACCTGGCTCCTGCCAGAGGGAACAGAGGGGACGATGCATTGCACGCGGAGCAGCCGCAATGCCAACTGTTGCCCCACGGTGTGGGTTATTTCTTGGCTCCAAGAGGAAGCTTGGTGTTGGGCAACACGAGTTAGGGGCCGTACAGGCAATTTCATCTCAGCCCCTTGCAAAAGAACCCATGAATTTATAAGTTTTACATCAAGAAATCGGTTCCTCTGGACGTGCTCCACAAACGCTCCGTCATGGTGCAACATTTTACCTGCGTGGTTGCGATGTGCAAAAAATATGTGTAAAGGGCACGAAGTGCTCTGACGAAGACCGACATCACAGCATCTGGTCGGTTACTCAAGAGAAAGCAAAATTCTCGGCTTCTGGGGGCGATTTTAGGGTAAAATTTCTCCAATTCTCCATTGGAATTTCAGCGGCGTAATCAGAAGCATCCAAACTTGCCAAGGAAGTGTGACATTATTTTAGGGTGCTGGAGGGAACATGAAAGCTTGTCGGGTTAGTTTCTGCAAAGCGTGGACAGAACATGGCCCACTTGCTCAAGTATCGTTGGACGAAACGTCGTTTAATGAAATGACACCTAATCGTCGTGGTGAAGAGCAACACATTATTCATCGAGACACTGGCAAGCTCGAGCGTAAAAGAAAGGCAAGAACCAGCGAACCTTTTTCGGGGGCTTTGAGGAAGCTTTCGCAGAGCAGGTGCCCGTCTTCGGCTTTTGCAGTTCTGCAGGGCACTGTACAGCGACTGCAGCATCTCGGGCTGTGGGGCACGTCAAAATTGCTGTCAACCTCACAGTTCTGTCAAGCCAGACAACCGAACGGTTCGAGTCCCTTAATGAATTAAAGATATAAAAATATCCAGGGCAATTTCTGTTTATAATGAAGCAAATTAATTTTATAACAAAGCAAAGTTAGGCGTAAAACAAACAGTGGCACTCCCTCAATGTCAACTTCCAGAAACAGTACTTGACGAAAAGTTAAGGTTACCTTTCACGACAATATTAGGGGGACAAAGAAGATTTTTCCTTGTTCATCTCTAGATTTCAGTGCTGCTTCAATACTTTGCCATTATTTTCAAGTTGAAAAATTGGCGATCCCTATTAATCACAAACTAATTTACACAGTCGAAGATTTGTGCTTCGCAGACGGAGTGAGTATCTCGTGCAGAGAGAGCATCTGAAACAATTTTTGCCATATCCGTAGAAAACTGAAGCAAAGTCCTTTTCCAAAAAACAAATAAATAAATAACCCGAGGCTCAAACATCATGTAAAATTGGGCTCCACCAAGAACAAGGTGCATCTAGCCTATTGGAGAAAGGGTCGCACGATCAAAAGATACGAGTCTCCGAGTCCTCACCAGATCCATGCTCTGCTTCCTGCGTTTCCCGTCGTCTTCTCTGTCCTCCGGTAACCTCTTCCTCTTAGGCATGCTGACAACTTCCCGCCCTGGTGCCAGAGTCAAGCGTAAGAAAAGGGAGGCAAAAAAAAATCGAGCTATCAGGGACTGCGGTCGGTCGCATTTGGCGCTTGAATTCCTCTCTTCAAGATGTTGAGAAACAGCACTTTCCCGCACATACCGCAAGGTGTTCAGAAATATTCGGAAGCCTTTCACTTTCACGTAGCTGAATGCCCTTCAGCTACATGGAAACAAGAGCTGAAGCTTGGTCTCAAGGTAACCGCAAGGATGACATTTAGAGCACTACAAAGCACCAAATACTATAAGTTACGAGTGATGTTCAAACATTCTTAATAAGAAAAATAAAGCCCAGATATGAATGGGGGCCAGGGTCTTCTACTCATAGGTCGGCAACATCACGAACAAAGTCACGTCTCCAAACTCATTCGCATTCACGTCACAAGGTGCTCCGACCTCCCAAAGTCACGGCCCTTCACATCACGGCTTTCAAACTCCGCCGAGAATTCATTCCCATCACATCACGGCGTTCAACCGCGCCAAGAATTCATCCCCATCACATCACCGCCGCCTCCTAATCCACGGAGTCATTCACCACCACATCACCAATTCACGAAGTCGTTCACCGTCACCAAGAATTCATCGGAATTCACCATCGTGAATTTATCGGAATTCACCATCACGTAATGAATTCATCCGAACTCACCATCAGTTCACGAACTCATCGAAATTCACCATCGCGAATTCATTCAAATTCACAAAGTCATTCACTATCACATCACCGAATTCATTCACTTCACGCAGTCATTCACCATCCCATCACGAATTCATTCAAATTCACAAAGTCATTCACCATCACATCATGATTTTTTCAATTTCAAGAATTCATTCAGAGCCCTTCAGATTCACGCCGTGAATGTGAATGAAGGTGAATGAGCGAGTTCATGAATGAATTTGCCGA
>JAZHYW010045174.1:0-14847 GCA_037355805.1 Ixodes ricinus | reverse complement strand
TAAAGAAATAAAGCCTCCTATGTATGGTAAAAACAACTCTATAGCAAAGGCCGATCCGGTAAAGATAGGGACATAGGACAAGTTGAGCATGGTTGTTAAATTGGTATACGCATATTAGCTAACACAATAGTGAAGACACAGACGTGGTGAAGCAAAATTTAAATATAATGCACTCTATTACACATATAACCATGATATACTACAATAATACGGCAAGGACTTCTGAAGGCAACGACTTCACTATGGAGGTTCTATATAAACTATAACTCGAAGCCGCTTTTTTTGAGTGTTTGGTTAGTTCAAAGTATGGGTGTGGTACAGGCAACTGGATGCACAATGCTACAAAGAAATGTCTGCAGCAATTCGAAAAATAAGGCCTCAATAATCTGAAAAATTTTCTGCATGCTCTAAAGTTCGAAACTCTGGGAGCAAAAAACACCCCCCGACTATGCCACAATGAGGTCATTCTTTTCGTCGAACCTTGTGGGATTTCGCAGCAAAAAATTGAAGCGGGCACGCGACTGCACCCGCTTCGATCTACCGCCGTTCACCTCTCCCCCACCAAAGATGCAATAGATGATGTCGCGTGCCATTCTTTTTTCTCTGGGAAGGAGAGATCAAGCAGTCATGCACAGCGTAAGCCCAGAGTACTGGCTTCCCTGCTTGCAAACACTACCACACCTACACTTCAGCTCATACACAAAACCAAAGTTTTCTACAAAAAAAAAAAGTGTTGATTTTACAATGAAGAGGTTCAACTGTAAGCGAGTGGTTAGGGCTTCCCCACAGCACGCTGCCCAAACCTTGAAGATCTTTGAGTCTGGCCGGTTGTAGCGCTGCGGCGTTCTCGAACAGCAGGTTCAGGTCGGTCCACTGCCTCCCATGGTGCTCGACATAGGCCTCCGTCTGCAAACATTCCAAGAGCGGCGTGAGCTAGACGCAAGCCGGAGGGCTTCAGACCGCCGCAGACAAGGACAAAAAGGGCGGACCTTGATTTTGGCCGCAATCTTGTTGAGCGAGATGGGCTGCTTGATCTCCCTGAAGTAGTCAGGGTAAAGCCTGTGGAAAAGAAACCATCCTCCTCGATTATGTACCGCGTTCGCTCGATTTGTGAGACACTCCAGTTTGTCAGAAAGCATCCAAGTTCAGTCAGGCATTTATTGATTTTAATCATGTCCCAAGACAATGTTAGAGACAAGCTTGGAGTCATGCTCCCGAGACAACACTGTTGTCTTGGATAAATGGTCTTGCATGTGCGTATGCATTCACATTTCAAAGCCTCCATTTGAACGGATTGAGAACTTTGGGAGAAAAAAACAACATGAGACAAACGAGACAAGCATCTGCAGTCTGGAACACCCAAAACTATTGACACTAACACTTTTTTGAGAACTGAGCAACATCCCAGAAGCCTAACCACCTTCATGTTAACGGTGGGACAACTTCGCACTGCTTCATCAGCCATGTACTCTCCCCTAAGATGAAAGATGCAAAAATGTTGCAATTCATTCACCATATTTCACGCCCAGAGCCACCGTCCTGCATGCCACCACTGAGTGGATGGATTCGGCCGCAGAGAGAGTGCCTGGACATTGGTAAGCCAAATGGAAGGGATCGCACTTACCGCTGCGTATCGTGTCTTGATTCTGCTACCGTCTTGTGCCTTTCTTCGCACCTCTTACCAACGTTCGTTTTATGCTAAGTGCAAGGTGTTTGTTTTGAGCACTAATCACCCAAGAAAATAAATAAATAAAAAATTCCAGGGTGTCTCCTCCTCTTTACAGAGAACAGACCCAGGCAATCGCAGTTGATTCTGGTCTTCATCACTTTGAATCACTTTCAAAGAATCGACAAAACGTTTTCTCACTCGACCACTTTGCCAGAACAATTTGTTAACCTAACTAACGCTGCCCGCTCCTAAACCAGAGAGGTAAAGACAAGAGCAGAATGTGGCAAATCGTAATCACCGACTTCGGTGGTCCTGCAAAATATTGAGGAGAGTGAAAGAAAACCAGAAAAAGAAAGCGAATGAAAGGTGAGCGTATTCGTTTTTTTCGACGAGTTGGAAGTTGTTCGAGCTGCTTGTCAATTTGATTTCTTTCATACAACGCACGACGCCGGTGTTTTGGTGCAAAACATAGCTAGAAATGTAAGAGTGGAACGCGCCAGCTAGACATATAAACTGAGGGTGTGCGAATATTCGAAACTTCGAATACTTCGCGAATAATGCTTGCTATTCGATTCGATTCGCTTCGCACTTTCGCTGTTCGAAGTATTCGAGTTCTTCGAATACTTCGGAAACTACGAATAACGCGGAACTCGCCGATTAGTGTCAACTTGCGGTCGAGTTCCCTGTCTTCTTTTGGAAAAACATTTTTTTATATGATGCACTGGAAAGTTATTTGCGGTAGCGCGATCTGTCCTCTGCTTGCCATGACGTCTGGATTTCGAAGTTGGCGAAGTGGTCGTGACGCAAACGGTGCGATAGATTTGATGAAGTTTGCAACGGCACGTGCATCGTCGTAAGCACAAAGCACAAACGCAACGGACCACTTTCACAACTATGGATTCGGATATGAATTTTCGGCTGACCTCGGCTATCGGTAATATCTGGCTCGTGTTATTTTCCGCTTGATTTTCCGGTTCATCAGTTTGCCGGTATTCCTTTTATATGTTTCTACCCGTTTTCACTGATAGAAATAACTTGCTCTCTCCGAAAAAAAAACAAAAAACGATGTATTTCTGATTTATTGCTGCTTTGTGTCACCCTCTATCGGCAGAACTATTGCACACGGAAAGAGATGGCGCAAAGTCAAGGCGGCTGCGCGGCTCAATCGCACGATTAGCACCATTAGCACGATCTCCAAAAGAAAATTAGGTTGTGTGTATGTTTATACAGCCTAGAACTTGGTCTGCCTCCAGGGGTGACGAGTCTCCTAGCTGTAGATGAGAAATTTAGCCAGAGCACAACCGCTAGCCTGGGGTCTTTAACGTGCACCACGCAGTAGTGATACGCGACCGCACGCCGATACGATGCTCATCCAGATCGAAACGGGCAGGGGTGGGGATTAAACCCAAGATCCTAGGTTCCGCAGCGCGAGCTTTCGCTCCAGGTGCTCCGAGCTGGTGTGCTCTAGCCCACTCGGCCGCCGATCCCCCCAGCACGATCTCCAATTCTGCTGTTGCCTGCCGACCCGCCTCCGCTTGTGTACTTCGGTTTACGTTCACGTGGTTGCGTTCACCCGCGTAAAAAGATTTTGCACAAAGTCGGTGCAGCTGCGCGACGCGGTCTTCGACTTTGTATTGTGGCTTGCCGACCCGCCATTGCTTATGTACTTTTGTTTACGTTCACGTAGTTGCGTTCGTCCGCGACGCGATTTCCGACTGCGTTGTGGCTTGCCGACCCGCCTCCACTTGTGTACTTTCATTTCCGTTCTGTAGCTCTGTAACTTCACTCCTTGAATGGTGCTTTACTGGGTGATCTTTTATTTGATCTTTATTTTTTCGGTCACATGTGTGACATTCTTATTCCAGTGAAATTGACCTTTTCATAAATGTTTGGTGAAAAAAAATATTCCAGTTGTGTTTTGATTGAGCATTCTTGTTTAGGAGGCAGCACTGCTTCTAGAGATTTTTTCTAATATAACTTGTGATTCAATTCAAATTAAATTTACATAGTAATCTGCCATTACAATCTGACTACAAATATGTACTTGGTTCTGATGTAACCTAATTAGTTTTGTTATAATTGAAAATTTAATTTGTAAAGTTTATGGGATAATTAAGACGAATTGAAATACTGAATTAAGAAAATAAACATATATCAGTGAACTAAAAGGTATGTGGAATACAGATAGGCATAAATGAAAGCCCTAGGATGCTTTTTAAACGTTTTAGAACACTGTTCTTACTACTTAGTATATTTTTGCCTCAAGGAGCAGTGTCTCCCCTTAATTCACGTCAAATAGAAAATATTTGTTTTCAAAAATGTTCTTATTCGAAACTACTATTCGTATTCGAAAATATTCGATTCGATTCGATTCGTAACATTTATTATTCGATTCGATTCGCTTCGAAAGATTTCAATATTCGCACACCTCTAATATAAACCCACGCTCGCTTCCCAAGCCGCGCAAGTGTGTCTATGTGGCCCTGTCGGTAGCATGCCTAGCTTCGCAACCAACGGGTCGTAGGTTCGAATCCCGCCTCCACCTAAAATTTCTCAAACTTTTTCTTTAAGGAAAATGAATTACTTTCTAAAGTGAAATCATTTGAGACATGCTGCGACCTTTAAGGGGGAACACTACCCAGAAAAAAAACAATTTCTACAAAAAAAAGTTGATTTTTAAAAATGTTATATTTAGGTATATCCAGCAACATCTAGAGAGTATTCCCAGAAAGTTTTATTACCGTATAAACCGGAATATAGGTCGAATTTATTTTTGAAAATGGACCTGAAAAAGTTGACCCTCGTCTTATATAACGGTCATTAGCAGAAAAACAAAAATAATTTTGTAACACTGGATGGCTGAAGCCGCCATCTTATTTTTCTTTGCAATCGCCTACTTGTCACGATGGCCACGGTTCCTTTTCACTAGTGCACCTTGGTTTGTTACATCTACCGTGTCCGCTCCCCGAGTGATGATGAGCGGAAGTAGAAGACAGTTCACGGTAGCCTTCAAGAAGAAGGCAATCACCTATGCAGAGATCCACGGGAATCTTGCAGCACAGCGAGAGTTTGGTATATCGGAGAAGAGCATGCTCGACTGGCTAGGCCAGAGACAAAAACTGGCAGCGTGCAGCAAGGCGAAGAAAACTTCATTTTGTGGCAGGAGTGCGGTGTACCCCGAATTGGAAACAAAGGTGTCAAACTCTATTTGGGATCTGCCAGCCAGATCGCTACCTGTGACGTCGGAGTGCATTCATACGAAAGTCGTAGAATGCTGCTCGTGCCTCCAGGCTTCTCGAGGGCGCAATTCAAAGGGACGGCATCAGTCCCTTTGAATTGCGTTAGTGAACTCGTCGTCGGACGAAGGTTCTGGAGAATCTGAGCAGTAACGCACCCGCACTTCCTGGTTTACTGCGTGCGACGCAATTATATAAATCAGCCGTGTTTTCTCGTCCTTCCGTAGACCTGGCCAATTTTGTTACCAAAGTAAGGTTGCATTTTCTTGCCACCAAAATTTTTTTCGCTTTTTGCCAACTTGTAAATTAGGGGGTCGACCTATATTCCGGTTCAACCTATATTCCAGTTTATACGGTAGTTTACACTGCATAGTTAATTTTTTATAAATTATTTTCGGTCCACCGATGCTAAAGAAAAGGTAGAGGTTGGAGCACTTTGAACACATTTTTCTCCATTCCACTTTTTTGGCATAAATTTCACTTTAGGAAAACTATCGTTTTGTTATTACGTAACTTGGATTCATTTTTATGAGTTTTTCTGGGGTGAAATTTTAAGGGGAAGATAACTATGAGCTTGTATTTTTTATTTTTGTCATTTTTCATGCTCAAGAACTAAAATTTTGGACAAAGGATGGAAATCTAAAAAACAGTATTTGTGTTTATGTGGCTTTTTTGTCATGAAAGATGGTATAATATAGAAATATAGCTCCATAGCTATCTGCTCTGAACTGTCCTAAAGCAATATAACACATGAAAACGACAAATTTATAAGTAATTTCAAAACAATAGTTTTCTCTACGCAGACACGCCCACTTTCATCTTTGAACATTTGCAATTTTTTTGTACTTCACCCAGGTTAACAAAATTTGGCAGAAATGTTCTCAACATCAACAGAAACAAGCCCTGTAAATGTCATTTAAATCAGACAAGTGGTTCAAACATTCACTTTTTTGGGTAGTGTCCCCCCTTAATTCACATTACATGACATGTTTTGATCACTCTCATTCCACGCGTGATGTCACATTTCATGTGAGAGTCATGGGTTGTTCGAAAGCCTCGCACGAGGTCATCTGACTGTGACGTCATGACCCTATCGATCAATCAGGATTTTCCCCGTCCCGCCGACGATCGGCTTTTCTGCGACGTGAGCTCCTTAACCCCATCGCGTTAGAAACACCAGATTCAGACCTTGAAAGTGATGTTTTCTCGTTTCTTGGCGTACATCAAAGCATCGCCAGCGATTCAATCCCATCGGGACCGCCGAGGTTGGCGCCTCTGCCGTGTCCCGCCATTTCAAAGCGGTCGAAATTCGTGGTACTTATCCCTCCAGATTGTTATATTATAACAATGTTAATATAACGGGGGCTGCCGACGCCACGGCCGAGCAAGCGAACGACCCGACCTTGCTGGCCGGCCGCGACCACCGCTCACTTTTTGGAGGGCAGCTTGATGAAGGGCTCGGACAGGAAGTAGCCCTGGTGCTGGTAGCTCCTGACGGCCTCGAGCAGCTGCCAGGCGGGGCTGTTGACGGGGTCCCTCGGTGCCCGAGTCGTTGTCGCTCTCGTCCCCGACGCTGGGGGCGGGCTGGCCGCCGCCACAGGGGGCTGGGCGCCGCGGGGGGCTCGGAGCCGGAGGGGGCCCCAGCCCCTCCATGGGGTCCGCGTCCTCGTACTTGAGCGCGGCCGTGATGGCCGACAGCTTCTGGCTCGTCTGCAGCCGCCTGGAACTGCGACAAGTCAACGCAGAAGGGAGGGGGAGGGTCTCCTGTTTCCAGTGGCGCAACGCAAGGGGTGGTGAGGTAAAATCCTTTACTGCGTCGGCGTGTTTCCCAATTCGAGGGCTCTGGTTTTTGGTTGCAGGAATTCGGTGACGTCATGTTTACCCAAATCAAAAACAACTTTTAAATAAAGCAAGGCCCGCGCATCTTTTTTCTTTGTGTGCCCCCAACTCGTTGTGCCAGTCGCAACTATACTTATTCATCTTCTGAGAAAAAAATGCTGTGGGTGTTGGCCATGCAAAAAATGAAGCAGGGCTCGCTACACAATAAACATGCAAGACTCCAACGACTGCCCCAACTATAGGATGCGAAAGAAATGTCAACGGCGTTAATTGTTGGACACATACCACATACTATAAAACAAATAATAATCATTGCCTAAAAAAAAAAAAACACAATTTGGCATTTTTAGTTTGTGTTTTTATGAACGGCTCTGGTCATATACGACTACACAGACGAGGCAAACGAGGGTCAATTTGCAAAGACGACCGCCCTGTGAACGGACGAATGCCACGACAGTAGCCAAGCCGGCGCCAAAGAAAGATGGCTGCACTCACCGTATCCGCTCGCTGCATTTCCCGGGAGCGTTCCTCCGCTGGTCGATCTCGGCCTTCTTGATGCGGATCACCTTCTTGAGTGCCGTGGCGTCCTGGCGAAAAAGAAAACCGTGAAGCCGTCACGGCAGTTCGCGAGCGGGAACCCGGTGCTGTTCAACACAGGCCACCGAAAACGATTTACTTGTCTGCTTTCAATAAAACGCCCATTCGGGATCTTTACCTTGTAGATGAGGGACCCTGGCTCGTTGAAGGTTTTGGCGTTCTTCACCAGAAGCATGAGATCCTTCTCGAGTTCTGCCAAGGATGCGTACGACCCGTCCTGGATGCGCGTGGCGATCATCTTGAGGTCCACGGGCTCGCTGATGATCCGGTAGTACTCTGGATACAGCTACGAGGGGAAAAAGCGGAGCCCAAGTCAGAGGTTCTAAGGAAGTGAGAAAACGACCTTTCTCACACTGCACCATCAGGCCGTGTAACAGACCCAAAAAAGGGCAGCTGAGGCCGTAAGGTAACCAAGTACACAATGACAAAGAAGCCGAAGCAAGGAATAACCCCTTGACGGTGAGAAGTCATGCTCGCTGCGTTAAGGACAGGGACACATATCTTGCACATTAATTTCCAAAAGAGAAAACAAATTTTTCGTCCCTTCCCATTTGCCACGGGGAAATTCAAACATTGGTACGTCTACAATTGGTGGAAGGCAAACCAAATGAACGCCTCTTCTCACCTTACACCGCATTCTATACTTCGTTTCACCTTACAATGTACCTCAACAGATGTCACGAGCCACGTAACCAATCCAGCCTTCCACGAGGGCGGCGTAATTTAACGCTTCATGTGCCACTCCGACCAACCGGCCGGTTGGTTGGTCGGTCGGAGCCATTGGAGCAATGCAACGGCTGCGGTGGCTCGTAGCCTCCTTTGCGGTAGAGAGAAAGCTGAAATGGGGCACAGAGGTCCTCGGCGCAACGAGCCTCTGAAGGGAAACACGCGGGACCGCCCGCTGCAGACTCAACTCGTTCGAAGACGTCGTAGGCAAGAGGGGCACTTACCACCCTGGACGGAAGCAGCTGGAACATGGAGCTGACGCACCGGCCCTCCGAGTCCGTGGCCATCATCACCGCGGTGAAGAGCTCCTCGTAGTGCTCTTCGTCCGACGACCCTCCCCCGGGGCACGGGGTCTGCGGGTCCTGCACACAGTGGGGAGCGCAATCTCACACGCCCGCGTCGGGAGGACGCGCCGGACTTCTCTTGAAACCAGCTCCGCAACGCGCCGCCCAAAACTATGGTGCTTCGAACGCGTCTCTAACTTGCGTGTTTGGCGTCCAAAGCGGCGACAAATGTCGCCGCTTTGGCGAACCGGATCATCGTGCTTCTGCGATCCAGGCGGTCGGGCATAGAAGATCCGGCAAAAAAGCACGAGTCAACGCGAGTGTTTACCTTTGCTGTCCAGACCTTCACTCTCGACAAAGCTGTCCATCGTTTACAATCGGTGGCCCGTGTTGCCGCTTCGAGCAATGTGGTGCGATTCAATGTGGGCCCTGTCAAGTGCATCATGTGGTCCCGGTTCCGCAATTGCCGCAAAATTAGCTAGACCACGGTCCCGAGGCACCTACCGTCTATAAGAACAAAGAATTTCGATCTGGACGCGTTGGGATCTTCTACAAAAGGCATAACGGCCACGGAGTGGCGGCAAGGTTCGGCGAATGCAAACACCTTCGTTCAGCTTACAAACGTCGGGACGCAAAAGCAGGGGTGCAAGTGGGTGCCTTCGTGAGCCAAGCTAACCAATCATCCGACAATAAAGCAAAAAATTACCTTAAAACGCAAACCATTAAAAAAAAAAAAAAGAAGAAGAAAGCAAGCAAAATGTTAGGGCGTTTGAGGAAATACGACACTTGCGATCGAGAAACGCCCGAAGCCATCTCACGAACGCCGGATGTCTCTAACTCAACCGGTATGCTGGATGTCTCTAACTCAGCCGTTACGCCAAGAGCAGTTATTTTTCCTCCATTACCGAGGAGTAATCACAATGCCGAGGCCTGTGTGCCGGGCATGCCTCGTTCGGACTCGAGTGCCTGCGCGGAAGCGCTCACCATGTCGTCGTCGTCGTCGTCCCTGATGGTGAGGAGCGCCTGCCTGGCGGAGTCAAACGCCTGCCAGAGACCCTCTGCGTCCTTGCATTCCTGCGAATCTTCCTAAAGCAAAAAGTGCGGGATAACGTCAGCCCCAATTTACTCACTCGCTACCCAATATCCCACAAAGTTACAAACCTACCTACGAGTTAACGAGGGTCACAAATTGACAAAACAATGCAGAGCGCATGTTCATCCACTTCTTTTGCAGGGGTTGTGGTGACATCAGAATGCCGAGCTCTGATTGAGGACAATAGGTAGGCCTCGAGGCAGCTTGCTTTGAAGTCTACCCACTATCTTTTAATCAGAGCCAATCACAGCCCGGCATTCTGGTATCATTACAACCCACTGCAAAAAAAGCAGACGAACATGCATTCCTTGTAAGGTTTGCAGTCACGTTAAAAACGGAAAAATAATTTTTAAGAAAAGGCAGAGGAAAAGCACTTCCCACATACTAGTTCGAAATATTTTAGTGCAATTCGCACCACTAAATGCCACCACTCGGAAAACCGCAATTACCAGCAAGGAGCTGATGGCGGCAGAGCTCACGTAGTAGCCGCAAAGAGGTACCATTTGTTAAGGGTTATGATACAAACCAATAAAGGACGTCAGGCAAGCCCTCGCAGAGTGCTGAGGCATGTTTGTCCAGCATTCCTTCCTTTTGTCCTGTCATTTTGAGCGCCGCTTTTCGTCATATTCAACATGGTAATCTGGGGATCTCTCTATGTGCAACTAAAATCTTGGTGACAGCCACGGCAAGGCCAAGCAGCTTTGAAGACAAATTTATTTTCGACACAATCTTTAAATACGGTTGAGCTATCTTGTAGAGCTGTGCCACGTTGATATGGACACCTCCGTTCCCCATAAAAAATTGTCCGTCATGCGAGTCGTCCGTAATAACGAATCGGCACGCAACCTCCCTTAGCAAAAGTGCTGGTGCAAGAGCATAGGTGGCTTTCACCTAACCGTCGGAGGAGAGGGCAAGGAGGAACTCGCATCCGGACACCCCTTCGTCCCAGACGTCGCTTTCAACCAATCAATCAATAAAAATTTGTACATACACCCGTGTCTTCAACACTGCGCGCACCTAGTAAGTCATGTGTCTCTCTCCAGCGTACTGAATGGCTCGATTGGACAGCGGGTGGCCGCCGAAAATTTTCCCATAAGACATGACTGTATCAATTCACGAGAATAAATTTGTCCACATTGCAAGCACCCCAGGTGGGATTCCAATCCTCTACTTCAGGTTTTGTAGACCAGCACTTTGCCTCGAAGCCGCCGAAAAGGCTGCACTTGGGTACATTACAAGTTTGACTAGGTCATGTGTTCAAAGAACATAAAGTTTCCTTGAATATAATCATGAAAAACACAGATTACTAGGGTAAAAAAAAAAAAAAGAAACAGGGTAGACAAAGTCTGGACTGACACTGTGTCTCAATTTGAGAATTTGTGTTTGTCCCATTCCTTATTTTACCCTAGTCTCCAGGTTTTTTGTAATCACGTTCAATCACTAACAAGTGTATTGATCTAACTTGGGGATGTGACGTGGTGACACGAATATAGGTGCGTAGTATTGAACTCTGACAGAAAAGTGGTGCTAGGATAACACTCATATCTAAATTTGCACATCGAAAAGGGCCCACGAAAAGAAGGAAGGACTGTCCGAGCGTGCTCGGTCGTCCTCGGCTCGGTTGGTTGCCACGGAAACGAGCTAGACCCACGCTGACGCGCGTGACCCTTTCTGACCAACCGTGGCGAAACGGAAAGGCGCGGCGCTACTCTGGCAACTGCAGTGACTCCGGCTAGAACTGCACGGATCACCGTACTCCGTTGGCAGGCAAAAGAGACTCGCCTTGTAGTAGGCCTTGGTGTTGGCCACCATGAGCTCCACGTCGCTGGCCATCTGGTCCACGTGGGCGTACTCCTCCGTCTTGATCTTCTGGTGAATGCGCAGCATGTCCATTGGGTTGGTCACCACCTCGTGGTAGTCCACCTGGCTCCTGCCAGGGGGACAGAGGGGACGACATGTCGCACGCGAGGCATGCCGCAACGCCAACTGTCGCCTCACGGCGTGGGTCATTTCTAGTCTCCGAGAGGAAGCTTGGTGTTGGGCAACACGAGTTAGGAGCCGTACATGCATTTTCATCTCAGCCCCTTGCAAAAGAACCAATGAATTTATAAGTTTTACATCTAGAAATCGGTCCCCCTGGACGTGCTCCACAAACGCTCCATCATGTTGCGACATTTGAGTACGCCCCTTTTTTCCTGACCTGCGTGGGTGCAATGTGCAAAAAATATGTGTAAAGGGCACGAAGTGCCTGACGAAGACCGACATCACAGCATCTGGTCGGTTACTCAAGAGAAAGCAAAATTCTCGGCTTCTGGGGGCGATTTTAGGGTAAAATTTCTCCAATTCTCCATTGGAATTTCAGTGGCGTAATCAGAAGCATCCAAACTTGCCAAGGAAGTGTGACATTATTTTAGGGTGCCGGAGGGAACATGAAAGCTTGTCGGGTTAGTTTCTGCAAAGCGTGGACAGAACATGGCCCACTTGCTCAAGTATCGTAGGACGAAACGTTGTTTAATGAAATGACACCTAATCGTCGTAATGAAGAGCACAGGGTGGAAGCGGGCTAGAGCCTTTTGTAGCAGGGCTGGGAGCAGCAAAAGTCCCACTTTGGAGCAGTTTTGGAGCAGAAAAAGGCTCGCTTTAGAGCGGCTCGGGAGCAGCAAAAGTAAGTTTTGTAGCCGTAGAAGTAGGTTTTGGAGCAGGTCACGGAGGTCAAACAGGTGTCTAAAAGTGATTTGTTGTTGCTAAATCTGAAAATGTAGCAAAAATATATGCATGCACATCCCAGAATAATTTTCAAGCAACATACATACATACCTTTCTATTTCTATTGCATTGAAATATGGAATATTGGCAATTTATTCAAAGGAAAGGCTTTGAGAACCATTCCGGCAGCAGGCAGAGTCATGATAAACTTTATATGGGAGGCCCCGACAATAAAAGCACAACTTGAGCCACGCCAGTACAAAACCGTCTATTTAATAGACCAATGATAAACATGTATCCAGAAAACTAAACCACTGCAAGGCGTCAGATAAACTACCTTCGCTGACTACAGTTTTTGTTTTAATAAAGAATACACATGTTCAATCACTGCTTAAAAAGCCCTATATCAAGTTTAGTAACAAAATACAAGGCTACTGACATTTGACAAAAATTCAGATGCAAAATAAAATGTGTATATTATATCTTCAGAATACCACAGTCACTTGTACATATGCAGCTTTAGCATCGACTAGAAGAGCAACGCAACATTATGTACTCCATAAAAAGTTGTGCATTGCGTGTCTCCATAAAAAAAAAAATTCAGGTACCACAACATGTTTCAAAATAAAGCAGTCCTTGCTGACCTGTTTTCATTAAATACAAATGTTCTTAATCCCTGTTCATAAAATACAGTAATCCCTACACCCAAGTTAACATACAAAGCTATATCTATATTACAGATGGAAAAATATATTGTCTTAAAAATATCACAGCCACTAATAAAACGCATGTGCCTGTGCTCGCGATTCTTCACGGCTAAGCGACCAAATATGGTACGCTACCAAATAACAGGTAAAACTAGTAAAGACCATTTATTTTTACTCATGTTGACGCATGTGCATGCGCTCGCAAAGAAAAACAAACGAAACTAACATAGCGCGTGTTTCTTAACTGCGTTCGCAAAGAAAAACAAACGTAACTAACATAGTATGTGTTTCTTAACGGCTAAGCGTCAAAATATGGTACGCTACCAAATAACAGGTAAAGCTAGTAAAGACCAATTACTTCTGCTCATGTTGATGGCCGAGGTAGCCCACCGGTGCCGAGACATTAACTCCCACGATCACGGCAAATCGGGACCACGGGCAACTGCATACGCGCTTCAACCGCGCCAACCAACTATGCCCGAAACCAAACCGATGTGTTCGTATATCAAGCTCTTTGTAGTCAAAATCGACATCTCACTCTCGATGAACTAAAATCGACGCCTCGCCCTGCGGTTACACGTGGTTCGGAGCCCCAGTCGAGTTGGTACGAATCACCCGCACTGACGCCTAAACAAAAGTATACACCACATGGTGGCCAGTGGCCGACCGTTTTCCGCTAAATTTAGAGAAAAAAAAAAAAAAAAGCTGAAATTGACGTTTTGGAGCAGGCTGGCGCAGGGAAGTGAATTGGCGCAGGGTGGCGCAATTGGCGCAGCGCTTCCACCCCTGAGAGCAACACATTACACATTATTCACAAAGACACTAGCAAGCTCGAGTGTAAAAGAAAGGCGAGAACCAGCAAACCTTTTTCGGGGGGCTTTACGGAAGCTTTCGCAGAGCAGGTGCCCGTCTTCGGCTTTGCAGTTCTGCAGGGCACTGTACAGCGACTGCAGCATCTCGGGCTGTGGGGCACGTCAAAATTGCTGTCAACCTCACAGTTCCGTCAAGCCAGACAACCGAACGGTTCGAGTCCCTTACTGAATTAAAGATATAAAAATATCCAGGGCAATTTCTGTTTATAATGAAGCAAATTAATTTTATAACAAAGCAAGGTTAGGCGTAAAACAAACAGTGGCACTCCCTCAATGTCAACTTCCAGAAACAGTACCCGATGAAAGTTAGGCGTTACCTTTCAAGACATTATTAGGCGAACAAACAAGATTTTTCCTTGTTCATCTCTAGATTTCAGTGCTGCTTCAATACTTTGCCATTATTTTCAAGTTGAAAAATTGGCGATCCCTATTAATTACAAACTAATTTACACAGTCGAAGATTTGTGCTTCGCAGATGGAGTGAGTATGTCGTGCAGAGAGAGCATCTGAAACAATTTTTGCCAATATCCGTAGAAAACTGAAGCAAAGTACTTTTCCAAAAAACAAATAAATAAATAACCCGAGGCTCAAACATCATGTAAAATTGGGCTCCACCAAGAACAAGGTACATCTAGCCTATTGGAGAAAGGGTCACACGATCAAAAGATACAAGTCTCCGAGTCCTCACCAGATCCATGCTCTGCTTCCTGCGTTTCCTCGTCGTCTTCTGTCTTCCGGTAACCTCTTCCTCTTAGGCATGCTGACAACTTCCCGCCCTGGTGCCAGAGTCAAGCGTAAGAAAAGGAGGCAAAAAAAATCGAGATATCAGGGACCGTGGTCGGTCGCATTTGGCGCTTGAATTCCTCTCTTCAAGATGTCGAGAAACAGCACTATCCCGCACATACCGCAAGGTGTTCAGAAATATTCGGAAGGCATTTACTTTCACATAGCTTGAATGCCCTTCAGCTACATGAAAACAAGAGCTGAAGCTTGGTCTCAAGGTAACCGCAAGGATGACATTTTGAGCACTACAAAGCACCAAATACTATAAGTTCCGAGTGATCTTCAAACATTCTTAATAAGAAAATAAAGCCCACATATGAATGGGGGCAAGGGCC
>JAZHYW010045171.1:0-13396 GCA_037355805.1 Ixodes ricinus | reverse complement strand
AATGGAACTGGATGTCTACGCCTCCCGACAATGAGCGAGTTGAATCGTTATAGGCTGCAACTCTACTGCAGGTAAATGGTCGCATATCATACTATTTACGGAGGGAATCACGTTACTACGCGCGCGCATATTTTTAAGCATTTCAGCCTCCAGCAGGAATACCTATACCAAGTGTAGCCCCAATCACTAAGTGTGGTGAACATCTGCTACATGAAGATGCTGAGCGTAAGTTCTCTACTTCTGCACAGGGGTTGCGATGATGTCAGAACACGAGCCTTACTGGCTGATTGAAGAAAAATGGCGGGTGGAGACCTCATGGCATCTAGCATTGAGGACTACCCACTATCCGTCCAATCGAAGGCCAATCAGAACCCGGCGTCGTTCTGACGTCACCACAACCCCTGCGCAAGAGTGCAGACAACTTGCTCTTCGCATGTTGACTGTGTTACATCCTGTGTATCCGCGGATTACCCGCAAATCTTCCGCGGATCATCCGCAACAAACTGGAGGATGCGGATAAAAATCGAATCAGATTTGGCGGATTGCTGTTGGGATGCGCACGCTGGCAGGTGCCATGGATGCGGATCGAAGCGGATATCCGCGTGTAGGGATCTACATTTCTCGCCGAGGTGGCCCATAAACGTGTGCCACCGCCCGTGTAAAGAGAATAATGAGTTATACTAGGAAGTGCATCATCGAATGTATTGCGGGAGCAAACTATACTCTCCTAGATAAAAGGTGCCAATCGGGAAGAAAAGTGTTCTTTACGTCAACAAAGATTTTGTTCTCACAAAAGATCGCTTTAAAACGTTTTATCTCGCCAAAAATGCTGCCCCTAGAAAAGGTAAAGAATGCAGGAGCATCAGTGGAATTCGCCATGAATTCGATCCTCTGGAGTGGCGGAACTTGAGCCAGCACAAGTTCCCGCACCGCACTCTCGTATCGCAAACGAGAGAGACTCATGGGCGAACCAGTCTTAATCCGTCCGAGTTGACGATATTCTGTTTCTCCCACACAGCAACCTCGACAAGCGAAACGTTGCCTGTGTGTGCGTTTTCTTTTTTCTCACATGCAGTTGAGTGTTTGCGTTCAAAACTGAAACCGAGAGGAGGTGTTGCCATTATTATTGTGATATTTTCTCAGTGATATACTCGCGACTTACCACATATACTCGAGTACTTTGCAGCGGGAGTGAGCGCCTTTCCTCTTCCACTTTTTTTATTGTTTGGCCTCATCAAATGACACAATGTTATTAGCCTGCCATTTATTAAATTTCTCGTTTATAAAATGGGCGTCCGCTTAAAATAGTTCTACAAAACAAAAAAAAAAATTAAAAGAATTTTTTTTTAACGCATCTTTGGACAGAGTGTCAAGTCCCAAGACGATTCATAACTGTGATAATCTTTTCCAGCGATGCGAAGTGTCTCTCGAAGGATGATCGCTTATTTTATAAATACGATGAAACAGAATACGATAAAACGACTTTCACCGTATTCTGACAACGAAGAGTCCGTTGTACAAAGGTAAGCACCTGGATGCTTTCTTTTCTTTTCTTTTTTTAATTTTTGCTTATGCTTGCTTTTATGATCTAAAAGGAATGCTCGGATTCAGGTGGGATGCGATCTGAATTTTGTGGATGCGGTTCGGACGCGGATATGGGGTCTGCGGATGCGGATCGAATGCGAGTGATCAGACTGTTATCCGCTAGCGTTCGCTGTTCTCGTTCATAACGTGAAACGGAGTATGCCGACGGTCGGAGTCAGTGGCGTACACAGGGGGGGGGGGGCGAAATTTTCGAGGGAGGGGGGGGGGGGAGTCGGTGAGGTCACTAACTCTCGGGTTTATCAATATCAAACTTCGTGGAGAAGTTGGAAACAAAAAAAGGAAATAAAAGGGAAGGGAATGCAATATGCCATTTATGACATAGTAAACATAATAAAAAATCCGTAGTTTTAATGCCTTTTATCTAATATGACTGGAGAATAATCAATTAACAAATATATTCCTACTTCTACTTTTATTGCTTCGCGAGTGCCCCATGTCCCTCTCGCGGAGCCGCCAAAGCTGGTTTTTCGTCGCCACGGAGCGGCCCCCCGAGTCCCCTTGTATTGTTCCTCGAGGACCCCGCTCTGTGTGCGTACCATGCGCTGTGCTTCGCTCGAGCGCAGCGGGGCCCCTCGATGTTTTGTAGCCTTTTTTTTATTTTTTGAAAAGAAGCGTCGGTACTGCTCTTGCACCCCGACCGACGGTTTTTTCTTGGAAACGGTGTCCGGCTGGAGGCCTGTTCCACACTCTTGCGACCGACTTCGACCGAGAGCGACCAGATCTGTTAAAACTTCTTAAAATTTCATTTCTGGCGCCATCTATGCGGTGATCGTGGAACCGCATTTCACAAGAGCGACGGTTTTGCGGCATTTTCGAGGTCGAATGTGCGTAGTACCTATGAGAAAGGCTCGTTTATAACGTTTCCAAAAGTTTTTCGAGACAAGAAAGAAAGGATAATGCGCGGGAGAAATAGATAATATGCCGGATTGATCAAGGTTTACACTGCAACCGCGATAGATGGCGCCACTGTGTCCTCTGGTTTAAGAGGTTGTAAGGAACCAAGATTTCAAGAGGTCGTGAGAGTGTGAACGGGCCTTGACGGTCGACAGTTAGGGCGAAGGTTTTTGGGAGTTTTCGGGGGTCTAGGCACCTGTCCTTTCTTAGTTGGATTTTGCATTGTCTGTGTTTGTTTTGTACCATGTGGCTCCCATTGGTCTAAAAAGACGATATCCGATTGGCTCCTCGGATGGCGAGAAAAGTCTTAGCAAAGTGAATATAGGCGCCTAAATGAGCGGGATTTGCGGTTCAAGGTCTCGAGTACGGAAGTTGTCGTCGGCAGTTTGAAGAACCGCGCGAGATAGGGGCGCGAGTGTGCGACCTGCTGTCTCAGGACGAGAGCCAAGTGCAATGTGTGAGTGTGTAAACCATTTTACATCGTCCCTTTGTAGCGTTGTGTGACTTCCTTGACTTTCGCATAGGTGAGCTTCTCTCTGTTCCGCTGAGGGAGCGCAAGCCTCTTTCCGCTGGGCAGGGAGGAATCCCATGAGCTATGCAGACGATATGGCCAGCATCTCTTCACGAGTTGATGGCCCGAAGAGGTTCACCCAAGGGACTCCGCGCGTGCTTTGTGTCACCCTGGGGCGGGGCGTGGCGGGGGCCGCGGTTGCGGGCTCGGCGGCGGGGGATGCACTGGCCACACAGCGGTGCGCTCGCGGGTTTGGGCTTGTGGCTGGCTGGGGCGTCCGCCGTGGTCTGCGTGGGAGTGGGTTGGGGCACAGCGAGTTGTCTCATCTTCCCCTCTGGGTTCTGATTATTGGTTGTTTCCATACGTGTATACTTGTTATTCTTATCTTGTACTTACGACTACTGTTTGTTTATGTTTACACTACTCAGCGGCGGGCTAGCAGGCGCACATGCCTAAGGGTACTGACCTTTCTGTCTAGCTCTGCACGACGCTGAGTGGGCAAACTTTCTCGTACAAATAAAGATTATTTTTATTATTATTATTATTTTGTAAGCGGACTTCGGGAACATTAGAAATCGACACCGACGAAACAAATCACGTGATACTTTTGTCGCTTAGATCAGGTTAAGATAGGGAGTAATTTATGGTGGAGCAGCTTTCCACTGTTTATCGTCTATCCATCAAGGTGTTCCGCGTTTCTACTCAGCCCCGATGACTGGAGGCTTCATGCATTGGAGTCGTGCTTCACAAAATATTTGTTTTTATGATTCTTATTTTCTGCTAACTCTGGTGTTTTCTTTTGACGTGACTTGTAAATAAAAAAATAAAATGAAAATGCCTTCCTGGTGGGGAATTTCGGGGCATCATTTTTATGTGTCATAATCATCCCCAAACCAATATGACAACTTTATTTTAATTACTTAATAGAAGAATGCATAGTTATTAGAAAAAAAACTTTTTTTTTACCTTGTCCTTTTTACTTTCGTTGGTCGGTCCGCCCCCCCCCCCCCCCCCCCCCCCTGAAATTCAAATCCTGCGTACGCCACTGGTCGGAGTGACACAAGAACTCTCATTCGTCCAACATCCGTGCAGCCTCCTCAAGCAGCGGAGGCCACAGAGCGTAGCCTCTTTCTTTGCGGACTTTTTTTCTTTCTCCCTGGTCTTGCGTAACACGGCGTAACACGAACGAGAGACGGGAGGAGGGAAAGAGAAACCGGACTTGGAGAGAGTGCGGGTGCACCGCCGCCACCTTTCAGCCCAGTGACCCAGAAAGCCGAGAGGGGAAGGGCGCCTTTCAGGAAGTTCACGGGAGCGCCTCTTCCTGTCCTTCCTCGCTCGCCGCTCGCTGAGGAAAGAATGCAGCTGGGCCTGTTGACGGTCTTGTTGACGAACGCGTCGGCAACGTACAGTACGCGGCGGCGAAGAAAATGCTCCGAGATCTTATTCGAGGAAGGCTTCTTTCGTAGGGGGCATCCTGAATGTCTGGGCAGGTAATAAATAACTCGGACAGGTTGGGTACCAGTAGAGCGGAAAACTCACTGCGTCGGCTTTGAAGACCTACTACTCATATGCAGAGGCTAGTACCTCGAGGCCGCGAAAATTCCTGATTTTGGCTCAGCCTGGCTTAGTGAAGCGGCGAAGAAACAAAAGAGCACATAATATTCCTACAAGAGGAGTGGTTGTTTGAGTGGCGAGTTGGTTTTTGGCGTGCGTGCCAAACACGGATGTGAAAAGAAACACAAGAACGAAATTTGTTTGACTGTACAGATGGTGTGGTTTATCGCATTCCGTTGTCCTGCGGGAGCACTACGTCGGGCAGACGGGCGCGCCGCCTGAAGGACGTCAGCTCCGTGAGCACAATAACAACGTGCAAAAAGAACGGTGAGAAACTCTTCGACTTGTGCGTTGCAGGACGTAATGCTGTGCCCTGCCGTTGGATGTGATGCGTAAAAATTGGGAAATGCAAGTCAACGTTAACGCGCGAAATCGGTGGAAACCAGGCTCATTGATTATTTGGGAGACACACGGTAGAGGCTATGCCGTCGATTGCATTATCGGAGAAGGAATTGTTTTTCCTGAGAACGAGATGAGTGTTATTTTCTAAATTCATGCTCTGTGATGGTCTGTTTTTCTTTGCCTTTGCCGATTATAGTTGTTGTCATTGTGACGATGTGGTTGGGACTAACATATTACCGGACCACGTATTCAATAAAATTCAGTTGCTAAGTTGCGCTCTTGTTGTAGTCCTGATTTCTCTTCTTTTGACCATCGTCGCTCGCTGCACAGGGTTGTATAACATATCATGCCTCGTTTTTCTTCTTTTTCTTTTTTACAGGCTATGGTAAAATCAGTGCACGCATGGAAGCTTTTATCCCATTCGTTGGAAAAGTCCATCTCGACAATCTACCCTTTTACTTTTTTTCTTTCTTTCTTTCTTACTCTCCGAGCCTCTTTGAAGAAAAGGGAAATCTAGAAAACGAAAAGTGACTGGGTGAGGATCGAAAAAAACATAAATAAAACAAGAATGGCGGGAAGGCAGTAATAACGAGAAAGAAAAAAAAAAGTTTCGTGGAAAACGGAGGAAAAAAAAGAAGAAAGAGTCTGAATGGGTAGGGGTCGAGGACAATGGGGCATACATGCATGAGACAGCCAAGAACCGAAGCACGGAGAAGAGGAAGTGGGGGAAGCTGGTGGAAAGGAAGAAAGTCCCCTTTCGCGCACGCCAAGCACGGGTTTTTGTGGGAACATTTCTGCGCGCTAGATTTCGGGGTCCTGTTCCGGGATGCCGCACACACCTCTCTTCGTGTCAAGGACGTGCTACGTCACGCTCCGTGCCGAACGCAGTCAACGCTGCCTGGAGCCACAAAAGTGCACCGTCACGGCATTAGTCATTTTTGTGCGTCTCCTATCAAATGTCGCCGACTAAATCAATCACAGTCAATGCGCCGTGATCCTGCTTTTTTTGTGTGTGGTTAATGATAGAAAACGCACAAAGACGTGACGGTGCACTTTTTGACCCTGTTCGAGTGGCTCCCTCGGCAATCAATGACGTCACGCCAACTGCGGTGGCGCTGCTGTCGGTACTGTGCGCATGCGCAAAACGCTTCACCCTTCCCGAGTTTGGTTTCTGCGCAGGCGTAATGCCCACATCCGGTGGCGGGGAAAGCGGAATCGTTTGGAAACACCGTGCTGTGGACACTCGGCGAGAAAGACGGCGAGAAATCTGAAGGCTATGATTGGCCGGCGCCAAGGTCAAGTGCGGCGTCGGCCAATCACAGCCGCCAGATTTCTCGCCGACTTTTTCGCCAAGTGTCCAAATTAGGGCCCCTCGGGTGTACCAGCGCAAGGGATCCCATCGAAACGTCAAAATTGCGGTTATAATCGGAGAAGCGTCCAAAGTCGTGACGAAAGTGAGCGCCGAACGAGGTTACGATAAAAGAAATGAAAGGACAGAGCTCAAATACCATGACAAGAATTTCAGCTCGGTCACTGAGAACACATTCGCCGTTCGGTAAAACATTGGAACGTTTTTCTTTTCTTCTTCTTTCTTCCTAAGAAAATTTTTGGTCAAGAAACCACTCGGGGTTCGAACCCTTCACGGATTAGCAGCAAGAATTCGGTGAATCCCAAGAGAGGCAATGACATCGACCGACACATCGTCCCAGTTCCCCACATCGTAGCTGCCGGACGTCAAAAACGAACCAAACAAAACACGACCACGGTAAAAACAACAGTCAAACTTTAAGAAAGAAACGACCACAACCGTGACGGCCCAGCAGCTATACACGTCATCACGCGCAGCAGAAGACAAGACACGCTGTTTTACGTCTTCGCGCACATCACGAGCGACGCCACTCACCGGCTGTGCTCCTGGAAGGCGACGGCAGGAAGATATCTCCCACGATGTCAATGCAATCCGTTACGGAGACGCACGTCTTCCACGCAAGCGGTCACGTCCGGAGGAGAGCTCCCCGTGCGGGCGCGGAGGAGGAGGGACCAGTGGGAGAGGACGGCTCAAGAAGGCACCACGGTCACTCGAGAGGGAGAGGGGCCTCCTGCTGCCGCCTCTTCTGGACCAGTCGGGTACCGGTACTCGTCGCCGGTCGATGAACCAGAGGCGGAGGTCGGGGAAGGGGAAGGGAGCGTCGCGGTGGCCCGCCAGGACGGTGTGTCCGTGCCACTGACTCAGCAGAGCAGCCCATTTCGCAGTCAGTTCGTTTTTGTATGCCTTTATTTCGCTTCCACGACTTCTTGGCGAATGATCGGGACTCGGGATTCTGTGGACACTTTCCCTCTGTATAATGACCAAAACAATTTTATTTTGGCGTGTGTGTGTGTGTGTGTGTGGGGGGGGGGGGGGGAGGAGCGAGGAGCTAAACCGTGACTACATGTAGTGAGAAACCGACAGTCAAATTCCCAACGCCTGCTAAACTTGTGCATCTTTTGTTGTTTTATTTTCAGGTGATGATTTTATCCTAATATTTGCATTTTGATGTCTGGATGCTTCGCCCAGTTTAGGGTACTTCGCATAGAAATAAACCGTCCTGCTGTTTTCAGCTTCTCTTAGTTTGACAATATTGATAGAAAAAAAGAAGATAAGAGCCACTTAAAAGCGTTGAAATCAGTTTTCCGAATCCGATTGCCAAATTCTACCCGCTTTGCAAAAATGAATAAATGCGGAAGAGTCAACACGCTGCATTGTAAAAGAGGGCACGAAAGATACGGGGACAAAACGGTGCGACCTGCAACGTCCAGAGACTTTGTGTTCTTGTTTTATGAGAAAGGAGGCGTTTGTTATAAAGAAATTAACTCTCCGGCTACTCGTGTTAGCTAGAATAGTAAAGGACCGCTTCCCGCCGTAAAGCTGAAAACACGCAGATGTAAGCCTTCAAAATGATCGTTTTTTTTTAGTAAGCGATTATATTTTATGGAAAAGGGGACAAACACAAATATCCAACCACACTGGAAATGGAGGGGCCCCTGGTTCGATACCAGGACCGCGCGGATTTCTTCGGTCGCGCACCAGTCACCTAGCTGGGTTTGGATATTTGTGTTTGCCCTTTGTCCCTCTTGTTCCCCCTTCTCCAGGGATTATTTCCGTCATTCTTGTCCAGCTCGCTTGCACCTTTGCATTCAACTGCATTATCACCATTACCGAAAGAACAGTTTACAAACTATACTATAGTCAGTTACAGGTTAAGTAGTGAGAGAAAGAAGGCTGGAGAAGAGGAAGTTCTCTCTCCAGCATTTTGTCTGTCACCTCCTCTCCAGCCTTTCTTTCTCGCGCCAACTTTTCTTAATCGGTAACTGACTATAAAACCAATTAGCAGAGAGAGAGAGGGAGAAAATATATGATGGTGTTGAGATTTTACAAACAGGCATCCTTGCTCACAGGAGGCTCCAGTGACGGCGGCAGGAACATTTCATGCGGACAGTTTCCCCCCCCCCCCCCTTTGAGCACTTTTATTTTCGGCTTACTGAAGTGTAATAAAAGAATCCTAATTTTACATTAAATCAATTGGCGCTTGTCGGCATACAATCTGATGAAAAATAAATGATCAATAAAGTGGACAGCGGCGACCATTTGGAATTGGGGCTTCCATTGTTTCGGTATCGGCAACTCGCTCAGACGCGGGAGGGCCAGTTACCGTCACAATAATATCGAAACTTCGTTTGAACCTGAAACATATCGGAATTAAAAATATAGTAATATCTGGGTAGCCCATTTGATTACCGTGGCGATATTCCGCTGACCCCTCCAACAATCCGTAAAATACTAGAAGGAAAGAAGTGAAAGTAATTTTTATATTCCTTTTTCTCAAGTAGTTTATTCGTAAATTCGTTGGTTACAGAATTTAAAAAAAAAGTTATCAGTTGGACTTGTTTTCAAGTTATTTTGGCAACAGCAAAATCTTCAAGAAGGTGCAGTTGTTTTCGTTATTTCTCGGCCTCCTGTACACACGACTCGTCAAAGTGCGCCAAGAAAGCCTAGTCCTTCTTGGCGTAGGCCTTCTTGGAGTTGGTCTTCTTGGATTTCTTCTTGGTCTGACCTTGGGTGAGGGGTTCGACGGCTGCTGAGACGGTCGGTGGCACGTCCTGTCCCGCCGGCCCTTTTTGAAGACGCAGGCGTACGCCAGACGACACTTGGCCTTGCTGCCGTGCCGAAGACCCTCTGGCGAACGCGGACTGGTGACCTTCCAGTGCACCCGAAGGCAGCAGGTTTTTCCTGCACACGGAAGCGCGTTTAATAAGCCTCCGAATCAAGCTCGCGTTTGAGCGTGATTGACTGCGTTGAAAGTTTGAAAACCGCTTGCAATCGACCAGAAAACAACACACCGGCGCCATCTATCATATGTAGCCCTGAAAAACTTCCGATCTGCGTAGAACAAAACTGAATGTCATGCAGTATTTGTGTGAACAAATTGAAGCGCTATCTTTGAGGAATGCTCGCCTTTAACACTGCCAGAATACACGCAGATGGCACCAGCCAGTGTGCTTTGTCCTCGCAAGCAGCCACCATTATAATAACTCTATGGCAGCCACAGGCGGTTACAACTGAGTTGATCACATTCAAATTCCAGTGTGCTGTGCAACGATTTTAACGTTGAAAGAATTGGCGTTTTATACGCTTTGACATTGTTCACCTTGTCACAAAGGACAGAAAACACACCTCCTTCCTTCGAAATGTTGCGATTCCGCCCCGTAATCGCGAGGCAAAATTAGAATATTCCTCGAGCTGCAGCCGCGAGCGGCGGCCATGAGAAACAAGCGGCATGACGTCAATGGGGAATCTTGTAGAAAGATAGCAAGTTGTAGCGAATACCTGCTCGATAAAGGTAACTTTTCTATAAATCTTGTCGTTCCAACATAAATATAAATGCGTCAAAAACCTGGTATCATCGACAAAACTTTTATTATATGGAGTTTCAGTGGCGCCATCTATGCTAGGTTCCCAAAACCGTCAACAGCGGAACAGCCGCCAGAAGCCGGAGGGGAGGGGGACAGGGCCGGACGGGTATGGCCGGACCCGGATGAGACTTTGCTCCTTTCACCATATTGTTCACGCTGCCCCCGCCAGCACGTGGTCACGCGGTCGCGAGCGGATGAGTTCTCGCCGCTCACTGATGGCTCTAAAGAGCTTCACCGGAACCCCGCGCTTTCCCCATTGACGTCACAGCGCACGTGACTCGGAAATTAGTGAAGGAGTTGAGAGGCGCCGAAAACCTCAATCTTTGTCCAGTTTTAAAATAAAAACTAGGTCATGCAGGCGAAAGCGGTTTTTTGTTCTTTACTTCAGAAATGTCGAGACATCAACTCTCATTTGCACAGCTCCTTTAATGTCAAGCGAGCTTTGTCGTTAGCAAAGAGAGATGATAGATACCAAGGGAGGATTTAAGGCTAGAAGAGAAGGGGAGGGTTTCAGGTGGGAAAATGGGGCCCGTTATTGAAGCTCAAAAATCACTTAGTATAACTTCTGAAAGCGATAACTGCAAGCTCGGAAACGTTAGCACCTGGTCCGACCGCTAGCATACATTTAGGCGAAGATTGAACGTTCTGCGATGCGTAGTTTATTCTTGCAGTAGAAAAAAAAAAACATTGTAATTGTTTTTTTCGGGACGTATACATATACACATATATATATATATATATATATACATATTTATTTGATTTTCTTTAAGACGAACCTGCGCACACGGTCACCGGCATCCTTGACTGCGGCGCCCAGGACGCACGCCACCCTGTCCAGACAGCCCAGGCGACCCCAGAGGCTGGGCTTCTGGGCGGCCAGTGCTCTTCCCGCCCGTCTGGCCCACGGAGGCACCTCGAGGAGGCCTTCACCGCAGACGGCAGGGACGCCCGCTCCGTCCTGCTCAGGGCCGCCTCGGTCCGGGACAGGGACACCATGGCGAGGCAGGACAACAGCATCAGGGCGGGCAGGAAGCCAGACGCGGCGCAAGGGCTTGCAAGGACACCCAGGAAATACCGCCATCATAATAAACCCCCTGTCGCCGTATACATATCTTTCGAGTGCTGATCACGGCCAATACAGCTAAGGCGTTCACACCGGCGGCGCGATCTGGTCGAGCAGCTCCTCCACCCCTTTCCATTTCAGCAGAGTGAATGCTGAAGAGAGGTCGCCTCCTCTCCACCGTTCGCTGTGCCAAAGTGGAAAAGGGTGGGAGGAGCTACTTATTTCATTTATATTTTTATTTATTTATTGATAATACCATACCGGTCGCCGTGCGGCAGCCAAGGTAGGAAAGATACATCGATCAAGGTCTACGATAAAGCAAACTGCAAAATGTATAATTAGCAACACACGCAGAGCAGAACTTCAAAACACTGATAATTCGTTTCTAAAGGCTAGAAACAATGCGAAAAACTTTGAAGAGACAAATTGTTCGGGTAACGCATTCCAGGTATGGACAGATACGAAATGGAAAACAAGAGTATTTGTAACAGTCAGTCCTGCACTTTATTTCCGTGATTGATTTACTGTGTTTATTTCTTGTGACCACAGACGTGTTAAAGTGAAAGTAATCTTGATAATCCTAAGTTGTGGTTCTCATTTATTAGATTAAAAATAAATTTCAGTCGATTGATCTTTCTACGTTTTCAACAAGTCGCGGATCGGCTGAGCCAACGAGCGGCGTTCGGGCGAGAGTTTCCGAGAAGCGACCCGGCCATCGCGCACGCCAGTGTGACCATCTTTTTGCGATCGCACGGCGCGAACACCTAGCCGTCATAGCGCCATGCTGGTGCTCATTCCGACTCGGCTTTGCCGGGAAAAACGAAATTCAGTGTGACCTAAAACACCCGATCCCTACCTTGTTCTCGCGTCTACGGTCCCCACAAGTTCTGAACAGCTCTCAGTGTGTCAAAGAATCCGAAGTATGTGGGACCTCAACTTGCATTCCATTCTATACTAGTTCGGACCACAGGAATCTCAAAAACTGGCAGGTACGTCAAGGAAGCAACGTCAAAGAAGCACTAGGGACCGATTCCAGCTCGTATATGGAACGCGATACGTATTATACGTGCTCGGCAGCAACGCCACCAAAATGCCTGTTGACGAGACATCGGTGCGAGCCATTTGAGGAGCATCGACTGACTCAACAAATTGAACTATAGTAGCAGACGTTCGCAGTGTGTATATCCGTGCAGCAGACACTTACCGGTTATGCACGAGCAGAGGTCAGCCAAGAATCCAGTGCCTATCTTCAGGATGGTTCGTTCGTGCACCGAGTTCACGCGGTGGCGCTGTACTGGGACGAAACAACTTTTCGGGAGATCCTCGGGACAGCTCACTGCGCTTCAGAAAGAAGGCGTCCTTGGCGAGGGATGATCGCTCCCCCGATATAAACATCCGACCCTTTCGACACTTACCTGTTTCCCCTGCGGGGAGGGAGGCAGGTGGGGTCGTCGTCGGTCAAGCAGCGCGACGAGCTGCAGTGCCCCCCCCCCCCACTCGAGGGATCTCCGCTTACCTTTAAGTTGGCAGAGCGGTGGAATTGCTACGTGCTCGTTAGACCAGTCATGCGCTCGTCTATCGCCACGTGATCAGATTCCCACTCACACCCGCGCTAGCCACGCGCAGGAAGCGGGGTAACGCGATGAAGAAGAGGCGGCTGATTGGCCCGGCAAGCTCCTAGTTCCCGCCGCACTGTCACGTCAACATAGCGGTGAGCGGCGCCCCTGAGCGAAGCTGCGACGTTCTCTGCGGGGTCACCCCACCCTTTCCTTGTATGGAGATATTTCCCTGAGGGTAAATATCTCCATACAAGGAGTATTTTTTTTTTTTGTAGTAAGAGAATATAGAAAAAAATAAAACACCCGCTTTTTTGTTTTTTTCGCACGTTACTTTTGTGTTGGAACATTAATACCTGCTTTGTGGTGAAGATGTCACACTGTTTGTGGAGAACGGTTGAATTTGGATATCTTACACATTTTATGGCACCTGTACGTTTCATCACCACTACACCCCACGTTTTTGCTTAGCGATGAGCCTTTGGTTCTGCTCGGTCGTGTTTTAGAACAAACTGGTCATTTCCACCAGGTATAACTTTTAGCCTTCGATTGATTTGTTTTAACATGGTTTAACTGGGTGGACACCTGCGTTGGGTAGTAAATAACCTAAGTAATAAGATTAGGAGAAGTACAATAGTTTTATAAACGATTTAGGGGTCCAGGTAAGTAGTCACGAATATCTTCTATTGTTAATAGTTTGATACAGGGTGTTTTTAAAACTTTACAAACCGTTTTTTGTTGTTTCTATTTTTTTTTGAAATGTCATGAAAGGGTCTGCGCAGGTGAGTTATATGAAGGGCCGGATTAAGAGGTACGAGGGCCCGGTTCAAGAAAATTAGGGGAGAGGGGGGTTATTTT
>JAZHYW010045168.1:0-38480 GCA_037355805.1 Ixodes ricinus | reverse complement strand
CCCAAAATGAGCGCGAGGAAATCGCTCATTCACTATGCAGTTCTAATGGGTATAAAAGTTGAATTGGTCTCTTCAATACCTGTCCCCTCGGCATGGTCACAGCACAGGATCGCACAATTCCATCCCGGCCGTGGTAAACTTCTCGGATCCGACCAGTCCGCCATAGATGCCTTGGAGTCTTGTTGTCCTCGACGAGAACGAGGTCTCCTTCTTTAACTTGACTGTCTTTACGACAATGCGTTTCATGTGCTGACCGGAGTTGAAGCAAGTAGTCTTTACGCCACCTCTTCCAAAAGTGGTCTAGTAGCCGCTGACGATGCCTCCAGCGCCGAGTGACTTCACTCCTAGTAGATGGCTGAAGGTCCTCCATAGCTGAAGTTGGAAGAGCTGTCAGCCGTTTTCCTGTCAGGAAATGTGCCGGAGTTAACGTTTCTGGTTCGTCAGGAGACGCATGTAGGAATGAGAGAGGTCTTGAATTAACAACCGCCTCAATTCCGTGGAGAATGGTGGTAAGTTCTTCAAATTCGTAGCTGTTCCTTCCTAGAACCTTTCGAAGACTTGTTTTCACGGTGCGCACTAGGCGTTCCCAAAAACCGCCCCACCAGGCGGCTCGCTCTACGATAAATTTCCACTGTATCCTTTGCTCGGAGTAGTGTTCGTGCACTTTCTTGTCATTGAGCACGTTCCAGAAGTCACAAATTTCCTTGGAGGCTTTCTTGAAAGTCAAGGCGTTGTCACTGTACACCACCCGCGGTATTCCTCGCCTGGCTGTGAACCTCTGGAAGGCCATGAGGAAGGCTGGAGTAGCCAGACATGTGACCAACTCTAGATGTACGGCGCGTGTAACTGCGCAGGTGAATAGTGCGATGTACGCCTTTTCCATGCCGTGTCCAGACTTGATCAAGAGGGGTCCGGCAAAGTCCACTCCTACTATTTCAAACGGTCCTGCTTCATTTACGCGCTCTGCTGGAAGCGGAGCCGTTGGTGCTGATGCCTTTTGGACTCTTGACCGAGCACAGACGTTGCAGCGGTTAATAACCCTCTTGACGGTCTGCCGAGCTCTAGGAACCCAATAACGTTCTCTTAACTGTGTTACGGTGTCTTGTATTCCTCCATGGAATGTTAGTCGATGCATGCTGTCTATCAGAAGTTCTGTGAAGCGATGCCCAGAGGGTAACAGTAGTGGGTGCTTGACTTCTACTGGTTCGTGTCTGTTTTGGAGTCGTCCTCCGAGTCGCAGTTGCCGGTTGGCATCGAGGTAAGGACTGAGAGCAATAATGCTGGATTGCACGTTCAAACCTCTGCCTTCCACTAGTTCGTTGATCTCATTGGTGTAAGATTCCTCTTGGGTTCGTTTAATCCAAAATAGTTCTGCTTTCTCAAGTTCATCTGTGGCCAGAGGACCCCCCGTTTTACTTGGTGGTGTTCTGCAGTTCTTACAGAACCTCATGATCCACGCTGTAACTCGAAGAACACGTTCTAGTTTGCTGTATCGCTCTAACTCCAAGAGCGGTGTCGTTTCCTCAGTTTGTATATGTAGCACGTGAGGTTTGCACCTTCGTTCTTCTTCTGCTACTTCGATCGGCGTTTTTTCGTTTGTATTCGTACTTGGCCAAGTTGTTCGGTCTTCTGAGAGCCAACTAGGGCCCTTCCACCATAGTTGTCTCGCTTTTAGGTCCTCTACCGACATTCCTCGTGTTGTTAAATCAGCAGGGTTTTCTTGTCCAGGGCAGTGGTTCCAACTTGTTGGTTCCCCTCCTGATTGAATTTCGGTCACCCTATTAGCAACGAAAGGTTTCCACTTGGAGGCCGAGCCCTTGATCCAATGGAGAGCGATTGTGCTGTCGGTCCAGAAGAATGCCTCCTGAAACTCCAGTATCCTTCTGAGGAATTTGCCAATTCGATTACCGATCACGGCCGCCATAAGCTCGAGACGAGGAAGTGTCAACCGTTTTATAGGAGCTACTCGTGTTTTGGCGAACACCAGACTGACGTCCACGTTTCCATCCATGTAGTCAACCCTCAGGTACGCACAGGTTCCGTAAGCGAGAGGGCTAGCGTCACAGAAGACATGAAGTTGTACAGTATTTGGCTGCTGTTTTCGTGTGCTCATGATGCACCGGTTCGTCATTATGTCTTCTATCTGTGGAAGCTCCTTACACCATTTTTGCCAGTCTCCTGAGAGGTCTTCAGGAAGTTCACTGTCCCAATCGAGTCCGCGTTCCCACAGGCGCTGGAATAAAATCTTCACTCTTATCACAAAGGGTGCTACGAGCCCGAGTGGGTCGAAAACCCTTGCTGCAGCGCGTAGCATTCCCCGCTTCGTCCTGTCGTTACTGTCGATAAAGTTCAGGATATTTTTTGTCGGAATCAATAAAGTGTCATTATCCCGTCTCCACTTCAAACCAAGGACCCCTCTGGGTTCTGACAAGTCTGTTGCCAGGCTACCTTGGCTACCTTCGTCGATCACTTCCTGGAGTTCGCTGGAGTTTGTAGCCCATTTTCGAAGTGTCATGCCGGCTTCTTTCACGATTTGATTGGCTTGGGTTTGAAGGTGCCTAGCGTCCTCTACTGTCTGAGCTCCGACAAGCAAGTCATCAACATAGAAGGACTTTTGAAGAAGATTTGCGGCTTCCTTCATTTCTCCATTCACGCTTTGCAGGTGATGTTTGAGAGTTGCCGAAAGCAGGAATGGACTCGCCGAGGTTCCAAACGGCACGCGGGTCATCCGCCATTCTTCAACTTGGTGCTCCTCAGCCGGTACTTCAGAGGTGTCAAACCATAAAAACCGCAGTGCGTCACGATCATCAGGCTGCACGCTTACTTGTAAAAAAGCCTTTTCTATATCGGCTGTGATAGCGATAGGGTATGTTCGAAAACGTATAAGAATCTCGACCAAGTTGGCGTTCATCTTTGGCCCCTTTTCTAGATGATCATTCAGTGAGGCAACTCCTTGCGAATGTGATGATGCATCGAACACCACTCTTAGTTTTGTGGTTTCAGAATCCATCCGAATCACTGCCTGGTGAGGCATGTAATAGATACGTGAGTTGTCCGAGGACCCTGGTGGGACTTTCTCCGCATGTCCAGCTTTGAAATAGCCGCACATGGCATTCTCATAATCTCTCAAGAGAGACTCGTTTCGTGAGAGTCGCTTCTGCAAAGCTTCGAGTCGCTTCAGCGCTACAGCTCTGTTATCGTTGAGCTCGCCTACGTTCGATTTCCAAGGCAAGCTCACCTCATATCGTCCGTTTACTTTTACGATAGTTCGTTCAAACTCATTCCACACCGCGTTTTGTTCTTCACCCGCGTCATACAGGTTATCTATTACTCCTATGCTTTCCAGGGTCCAAAAGCTGCTCAAGGTCTTTTCCTCAACGTTTTCAATTGTCCCAAGTTGTAGCGTGCAGACCATCGTCTTAGTAGATCCAGTAAGAGAGCTATGCAGCGATGCTGGTCCCTGAAAAGTCCAACCAAATTTGGTGTTGAAGGCCACTAGACTCGAGTTGCCCTCACATCGCCGCATCTGGTCGGTCGTGACCTTCCACAGTTGGTCTGAGCCAATAAGGAGGCTTATTCCTTGTTCGGTAGACATACCAGGGAGAAGAAGCTTATCTGCTATGCAGCCTCCTTCTTGTTCGATGATCTGGACAAACTCGTGATCCACAGGTACTTGGACAACGTCTTTGCATATGAATGGTATTTCGACCGCTTCGAGAACATAATTCTCATGACTGTACTGACTGCGCATCTTCACTTCAACCAACCTTCGTTGTTGTGGTATCGAAGTCGATCTTCCAAAGGTGTTCAAACGCAGGTTAGTCTCGCCTAACACCTTCAGATTTAGCTTACGTGAAATGTCTTCGCGAATAAACGTTCTCTGGCTTCCGCCATCAAAGATAGCACGTATGCATACACTGCGCCCATATCCGACTACCCAGGCCCGAATGGTTTGCAGAAGAATTTCTGCATCCAGCAAGCCTGCAGCATTGTTGTTGCCGGTGCTCTGAACACTAGTAGTGATAGCTTGGTTTTCGCTGCGACCCGATGAAGGTTTCCAAGTGGGATCACACATTGCTGTTGCGTGTCGTCCTGTGCAGGTAGCGCAGGACAACTTCCTGCGACAATCCTTTGATCTGTGTCCTCTTAGCGTGCACCTGAAACATCGCATTTCCCCAGCAAGCTTCGTTTTCTTGTCCTTCAAAGAGATGTCACTGGTACAGAGCTCTGTATCGTGGTTCGTGGCTCCGCAAAAGAAGCACTTCTTTGTGTCTTGTGCCTTGGCATGCAGAACCGAAGAGGATGGTAAGAAAGCTCGTTTCTGTTGTTGCTCTCGGCTATTCCTCTTCTGCGGGCTATTATCGATGACTCCCGATCGTTCTCTGCTCTCGATCTCGATGAGTAGGTATTCCAGCAGAGTTTCCAATTCGTCTTCCGGAAGACGTCGGGCTGTTGGAATATCTTCAGCTCGTTCTGTTGGTCTCGCGGCCGGCGCCGCAGTGCTCGCAGTACCGGATGAGGGAGACCGTTCTTCCAGTGACGTTGGTAGAAATAGTGTCGAAGTCATGTTTCCTCCATCCTGGAAGACCAACCTCCTTTCGGAGTGGCCAGCACGTCGGTAATAGTCGACCACGATGTCAGACGGGAGTGCACTGATGATAATATCTGTCAGCATGGTCGAATACGTGTTAGATGCGACTCCAATTCCTCGAAGACCTCGTACGTGGGCTTGCACTTGACCAAAAAGCCTTCTCAGCCCCTTTGTGTCGGTTGAGGAGGTAACAGCTTGAAGATCGCGAAGCTTCGAAAGATGCTCCTTCTGGATTAGTCGTGCGTCTCCAAATTGTCTTGTCAAAATTTCGATCGCATCGTTGTAGTGGGCGTCCGTGACTGGGAGACCGGCGATGGAAGCCCTCGCAGGTCCGTTGACCAACGTCTTCAAGTACTGGAACTTCTCGCCGTTCGACAGATCATCGTTGTCGTGTACGGCTCGTTTGAACTGTTGCCAAAATGGCTGCCACTCCGAAAGATCGCCCTTGAATGGCTGCAGCTGCAACCTAGGAAGCTTTACACCGCTGCGTCTCCTTTCGCCTCTTTCTTCGTTGTGGGAGCCAATTGCCGATGCTGCTGGGCGCGGCGGTTCATTTGAGCGAAGTTGCGTCGCTCGACTCTGAAGCAGACTCAAAACGGAAGTAGTCTGTTCTTCGTACTCCATCACTGACAGGTATTCTGCCTCAAGATCTCCATCCTCAATAAATGGTTCTAAGTCAGTGTTGAGCTTCTTGAGTTCTTCGTAGTTGACGTCCAGTTTCCGCAGAGTCGCTTCGATTTGTTCCACGTCAGTAGACCGAAGAATAGTGGTCGCCTCTCGGATTATGCGGGTGTTTTGCGCTCGTCTCGACGTCCTCTTCGTTCTTATTCGCTCCATATCGTTCCAGGTTAGGTAATAATCGGCAGTTGAAAGAATTTCTTACTTGGTCGTTCGTTCGAAGGTCAGTCCGGGGCGACCGATCGTTCACGGTTTCTTAGGGTCGTTCCTGGCTTGAGTTCCCGGGTTTCGGCACCATCTTTTGCGTAATGAGTCGCCACGAACTGACTTATAAAAAAGGACTTGGTTTAATATTTACATGACCGCGGTAAAATCCATCCTGGCAACTGCCCTGCTTCTTCGTCGTTCCAAAAACCAAAGAATGTCTCTTCTCGCGCCACCAACGCTTCTTCTTCGTCCTCAGTCCCAGACACGATCTCGTTCACCGAAAAAATGTCCCAGGCGCGAGACAGGATCGCCCTCCGCTAGTCACTTTCCAACAGAGCTCGGGGCTTGCGTTTCTTTCTTCCTTGCGGCTGGGTCCAGTCAGGCCTTCCAAGGTCGGGGTCTTCCTCTTCGACGCGATCCAGTGGTCGCTTGAAGGGATCCGAGCTGTCGCCCATTTCCGAGTCAACTTCGGAGGCATCGTCTAAAGAGAGGTCGTTCCCGTCGACTGTCTTCTGTCGCTGGCTTTTTGAGGAGCCTGGAGCGGCCTTGTCGATGTTTGTGCCGTTTCCGACGCAGGCAGCTGTCTTGTCAGCTTCGGGAATCGATGCGGTGGTGTCTTCGTCTTGTGATAAGCCTCGTTTGCCAGCCCCTGAAGGTGTTTGAGTACGGGTGGTGGTTGGGTGCCCAGTGCCGTCTTCGATTTTCGAAGCTTCTTCTTCATCGATGAATAATTCAGAGTTGTCTTTGTTAACCGCCTACTAGCGCCACCTGCACCGCCTTCTAAACTGGTGTAGAAAGGACGGCAATGGATTCTTTGTGGGATATTAAAGACCAGTGTGTTGTGAGCTGTCATCCAGTTCGGATGTCTTTTCTTCGCGCTCCGCACTCATAACAATTGGCGACGAGGAAGAAGAAGAAAAAGAATGCCAACGTTCGGCCGGATTGAAGCCTTCGAGGGGAAGGCGATGAGTGGCCTGCCTACGTGGAACGACTTCATGAATTTTTCAATGCCAACGACGTCGCTGCTGCGAAAAAGAAGTCGATTTTCTTGAGCTGCTGCGGCCAAAGGACGTACACCTTACTTCGGAACCTGGTGAAGCCCCTGACTCCACAGGACAAGTCACTCACCGAGATTCTGGCTGTACTCGGGAAGCATTACGCTCCTACACCTTCAGCCGTGGTTCAGCGTTTTCGCTTCAACACCCGGGTACGTTCTGAAGCGGAGTCGATCAGCGATTTCGTTGCAGCGCTGAAATGCTTATCAGAGCATTGTGATTACGGAACCGAACTCGAAAACATGCTACGCGACAGAATCGTGTGTGGCATCAACAACGCTACGATTCAGACCCGGCTGCTCGAGCTGCCGGACCTCACCTTCGAAATTGCCGTTCAAACTGCGCTCGCAATGGAATCTGCGAAGAAGGATGCCGGCGAACTCTGCCAAGCTGGTGCAAGCATTCTGTCTACACACAAGGTTGGAGACCCAGCCCAAGATACCAGCTGTTACCGCTGCGGAGACAGAAGCCACCTGGCACCTCAATGCAGACACATTGATTCGACGTGCCATTACTGTCAGAAGAAAGGTCACCTGTTGGCGGTGTGCAACTCAAGGAAGAACGGGAATCCGCCCAAATCAAAGGCTTCGTGGACGCCTCGTCGAGGTCAGCAAAGATCAACGCCATCGGCTCAGATGAACACAGTCCACAACGACGTTGACACTTCTGAAGACTCAAGTCAATTCTTGCAAGCGACGACTTACGACATGGGGCACCTAAGTGGATCGTCCACGGTACCACCTTTTCTGATCTCCGTTGAAGTCTTCGGCAAACCTCTTTCCATGGAGCTAGACACCGGAGCAAGCGTCTCGGTGATGTCTGCAGACAAGTTTCACGCTGCATGTCCCAATGTGAGTCCCGAACCTTCAAGCGTTCTTTTGCGGGGATTTTCTGGAGACCTTGTGCAAGTCAAAGGCAAAGCAAACGTTCATGTTAAGTACAAAGGTCATGAGGAAGTTCTTCCACTGTTCATTACCACCGGACCCTCACCAACGTTGCTTGGCCGGAACTGGTTTCGCGCTCTGGGCCTGAGCTTCGAGGGACTCGAAACTGTGAACAAGCTCACTGATGTCGGGACTCTTATAAGTCAATTCTCTGGAGTCTTCGAAGAAGGCTTAGGCACATTCAAGGGAATTTCTGCGAAAATTCTAGTGCCCGCAAATGCTCCACCAAAGTTCTGCAAGCCCCGACCTCTTCCATTTGCACTACGCGATGGAGTCACCCAGGAACTCCAGAGATTGCAACGGGAGGGGGTGATCGAGCCTGTCAAAACTTCGGACTGGGCAGCCCCATTGTTCCTGTCTTAAAAGGGGACCAACAGAAATATTCTTCCGCCTGGCGGAAAGTCCTCCTCGCCCTCTTTTTTTCCTTTTCTTTCTTGTCTTGTAGCACGGCGAGGCGGGGGGAAGGGTCCCCTTTCGCGCCGGCTTCTTCTGAGAGGATAAGCCGAGAAAATCCCCATTCTGAGCGACGGGCGATGGGTGAGGCAGCAGCGACCTCGTGACTTACAGGTATCTTCAGCTCCTATCGCGTAATCTGCCCTATTTTTTGGCGCTCGCCAAGCCTAGCCCATCGGGTGTAGGTTTCACGGAGCTGCAAGGCTGCGCCCTCCCAGTCACCGAATTTGAGCTGTCGAAGTTGTTTGGCTGTAGCCCGTGGCAAAGTAAACGCATACTTGGGAGCTGCGGTGCATCCCCACACCCATTGAAGGAACGTGTCATAGATATTCTCGGTTGATCAAGGAGCTCAGAACACATGCGCGAGATGTGGTGACTTGAATATGTGAGGATGACTTACATGTTCACAAAACATTCCATCTTCAAAAAACCGGCTTATCACGCTCAAACCTGTCTCAAATTGGAATCGATGGAAAAGAGAACTATGTACCAGGCGCGGGCATCTTGTAGCGGATCTCTGTTTTCTAGCAACGGGCACAAAATATTGTGTGCCTAACTCACACTATATGATGGCCAACGAATGTGGATGTCATTTATATTTACACATCCCAACAACCACATGAGGTGAGAAGACAGCAATGGTGTGTGTCGATATTAAAAAAGTTTTAGTGGATCGTTTTTAGCTCTTGGATAACCCTACCCTACAACAATATATAAGCTATACCCTTTCTGTGAGCATTCTTTATTGAGCGCGGCTATCGAAGCGTGTCGTGTTCTAGTTCAACGTTGCTTAAATTGGTGCTATAACACGTGCTGCCACTTTAAAGTATTTTTGAAGCGTTAAAAATACAAACAAATAAATCAAATGTAGTCGATTTTTCTAACATGAAAACGACAAGTCGTCAAAACGACAAGTCGCCTCAGTCATCTCCGTCAGGCACGTAGCCAGGGGGGCCCCATGCCCCCCCCCCCCCCAAATCTTCAATTTTGCTGGGACTTCCTCTCCCCCCTCCCCCTCATACAGCATTTTGTCATGGGCGGGCCCCCCGAAACAAAATCCTAGCTACGTGCTTGATCTCCGTGGTTTCAGAAAAAGTGAGGTTCAGGCTTCGTCGGAGATTGCTACGGTTACACACGTATGCTTTTTCAGTTCCATCTCGCATACGCTTCTCGCTCTAGTAAACAGGGGCATATGACTTTTCTCTCATCTTGGCCTTTAGCGCGACTGTTAAAATTTCTGAAACAGAGAAAGCAAAAGTGATTTAATTAACTCAAGATTATAGGTTGAGCGAAATATTTACGAAGTTCGAGGTTTCTTGAGTCGTCTTTTGTATTCAATTCCTCCTTCCCTCACCACCACTTCCTTTCCTCCAAATAAACAACGTAGATTATTTTGCGAGTAACAGAGAGTACTCGCAAAATGTCTATTTGGCGTAAGAAAGGCCTTGTTTAAATGTTCGAGCAATGAACTGGTCTTCTTACTGTGCGTGACACAGCTAGCACGAACACAATATTGACATTTTTACGCAAGGGCCATGCAGAATTTTGTGTACAAGAACAAATTGATGCCTCGTAAGTTGGTGCCCAATGGAAGCACTCTTTACCGAATTGCTTGTATAAAAATAACAACTTTCAACTATAAAAAAGAAAATAACGCCACTTTTTTTTGCACAGTAAATTTACTGATTTACTTCGTTTGCCTTGATTGTGTAGCGGTCAAACTCGAGTAGGAGTTAAGACTTTCTCTACATGTTCGCCACCAAAAGGTATGCCCACTTTTTCCAGCGATGGACCACATGCCGGAGGCCATTGTTATAGAACTCCTCGTTTTGAGTGTTCAGAAATCGCTCCACTTCAGCAATCACTTGGTCGTCGTCATTGAAATGCTTTCCTCTTATTTGGCCACACTGGAAACGTCTGCGCCATTTAACCAAAGTGTCATAAACTGGGGCGTTATCCCCGAGCAACGCTCACAAATTGGAATGAATATCCTTGGCATTGTTTCCCTTCAAATGGAAAAAAAACGATCACTGCTTGTGCTTGGCACCGACGGGCGGTGCCATTTTTGTTTCGACACCGTAGCGGCGTTAAGCGCTACTATAGCTATGCGATGTTTAACTGTGCGGAAACCAGAGGGACGCGCGCTCATGGTGATGCCTGTTTTGTTTCGTTTTTTTCAATTTTTTGTGCCGATGATACGAACTTTATGAACGCCCCTCGTACTATATCCGCCATTTGGTTGGCAATTAAGGCGACTTGTTGCCATGTAAAATCCGAACAACGAGAAGCGAAGCCTAACTCGGACGGCAGATCGGCGACTTCGACCTAAAAATTCCAGATTACAGCCAGTATACAAGAAGTGAAGCCTGATTTTGGCTCTTGTTTGGCAACACAAGTACCAACATACCATCTGGCTAATGAAGGTCAAGTGTGTTTCTACCCTGGTTGTTTTCGTACTTCTTGTGCAGACGCACTTCGAAGCACATCCTTCTTTCGATAGTGGTATTTATAGAGCGGCTACTCGCAGATACCAGCTGCTGATTATGGCGAACCAACAACGCTGTTCATTACGCCTGACGGCCTTCATAACTGTTGAACGTCATAGCGTTTTGTCTGTGCAATACCCCAGTGATATTCAAAGGGATAGGTACGTTGCTATGCAGCCTCACTTTTCTTATACAGTATGTTTCCTGTAGCTTCACGACGTCGTACTTTTCTCAACTACACCTGGGGAACTTTCAGGCAAACTGAAACGTGCTAGATTTTGTTCGCCTCGCCCACCTAATGTTCATATACAGGACGTAGATGAAGATTACAAGTAAAACAACATTACTGTTAATCCCTTACATATTTTTGTAATTTGTAACAGAATAATTGCATATTTGATGAGGTAAGTGCAGAGTACTTTCCTTGCATATTTACTCAACGTCTTCGTTGTGAACCCTTAAATTTTTATTAACCGCCCCCTCCCCTCCTCCCCTTTGAAAAAAATATACTTGGGTTGTAAAGTCAACCGCAGTCACGCTGTCAAGAGTATTGAACAACGTAAAACGAGGCTTGGTACTGTTTAATTCTACAAAGCCATTTCTTACATGGATGAGCCCCTGAGTCTTTCTTTTAAATTTTCTAAAGACACTTAGAACAAATAAAAAAATCAAAATGGGTATATCTAAGAAAAAAAGGTGCGGGCAGGCTAAATAGGTGTAGGATTTCTATCCGTGTTTAGCCCCTTTCTTTTTGTTTTTTATGTGCTCGAAAACGGAGAGAGGAAGACACCAAGTGATTGTGTGTCTCTTGGATGAGCTCGAGGCTGTAAGTGCACAGACAATGAATGGGCCCCTTCCGCAAATGTTGGGCGCCACCTATCGGCAAGCAGGAGAAACGTTTTTGATGAACTGCCTTGCTTCCTGTTCTACCTGTTCTGTCCACTCCAAGCTATGTTGGCCACGTTGGCTGTCTTAACATGGTCGGTAAATACGCTCACCGTTTGGTTTTCCTTTATCCATCGCGATCGACGAGTACATTTGTTTTCAATAAATGCGGTGACTACGGACGACTTCGTCCGTTTGTACATTTTGCCGAACGAGTTCTCTTCGACCACTGAGAAAGTAAAAATGTTACATTAAATTATGATTCATATTATATGCTGTTTCGGCAGTACATTTAGAGATTATTCGAAACCAAGTTACAGTTAAGTCAAAGATTTTTTAATCACAGCCTATATATCTTTATACCCGCTCAAAAATTTTCACTGACAAGATGTATTCTTATAAACGGGAAGGATCGCTCTGAGATCGTCCGAAAAACTGGGCGTTTGCACGCAGCAATGTCAAATGTTTATCAAGGGCGTGTATTTTAGTGGTGGGTGGATTTTACGTTGTGAAACTTGAAAGCGTAGCTTTATTCCTGTAAAAAAAAATACCAACTTACTTCCCCGGATCGCTGGCGGACGCGTTCGGGGACTACACAGTTGTTTTCGAGTACCGTTGACTGACCTTGGCAAGTTTGTTGGTTTTGTTTTTTTACTGAAAGGGAGCAACAATCTGGAATTTCAGAAGGTCAAATTCACCATTAAAAGTCATATTTGATAAATATTTGAGGTCTCTATGTACAACCGCCGATTTCAGAGCGAGCTTCGGCATTTATGTCATACCACTTCAGGTATACGGCTGTGTGTGACAGTAGGTCCTAAAGAGAGACACGAAATTGGCCACACGTGTGTTTTGAGTCTCCCGCCTATAGACAATGTTGTAAACTAATTTCCTTACTCAACACATGCATGAAGACAACACATGAACTCAGTTGTTTCATCTTCTTCATTTCATCATGAGACCAGCAGATGCTGCCGTGGTAATCAAACAGCTTCTCCCATTTCTCTTTCCTGGTGTGCACACAGCAGCAAACTGCGCAGCATAGCCGCTTTACCTCAATGCGTTAGACTTGTTTGGTAACCTTGGGTGATTCCCATGTTTACAACAGCCAAAAAGCAGGCAGGGAGTTTGCGCAGCAATGCGAGGCCGTCACTTTATCAAGCAAAAACGTGCGCCAGCCAAATACACCATCTCACAAACGCGAACTTCAAGGCGCTCGCTTTGAGTAGAACAAAAGCGACACGACAACATGCCTAATCAATGTGCTGACTTGTTTTTACACACCGATAAAAATAAAGGAACGAAAACATGAACATTTCTCTAAGTGGCGACTGCAAACGCGTGAGTGATTTGAAGGCTGCCTTTAAGCGCCGTCCGTATTGTTTCGCCGTATCGCCCGAATCCATAGCTGCCGCCTCGGCGGGTGCAGGCTAGTAGAAGGAAACCGAAGAAACTGAAACCGCGACAACGCTTGCTCTCGTTGCTGCAGTCGACAACGGAACAGCGTTGGGACATGTCGGAGAACTCCGAAACGCGCGACCACCGCTGCTTCCCGCAGTCCCGAGCTGGACGCATACACGCCACCAAAAATGGCGGACTATTGTCTGCTGCTGCAGCGCACGCGCCGTGGAAACTTCGCAAAAAGCCCATTAACAATGTCGCTCTTGATCATAGTGACCGAGAGGGACCACGCACACTGGCTCCCGGGTTTTAAAGATCTGCCTGACCGCGTTGGACAATGCATGTCTTCTCTCAAACTTTAAGATTAAAGTTTTCTGTCCCTCAACAAATCCGTCAAAAGTGATCTTGATACCAGCGGCTTGTCCAGGTACCCACTCCCACTGACCTCTGCTAATAAAGGAACACGCTCTTTTCTTGCAGCGACGTTTTGAACTTAGTTTATATTCCCGCAACCTGTGTATGTGTACCATTACTAAATTCCATGTTAATTTTCTTCACGGCATAACCCCCGCCTCTTCCAAATGCGCATCAGCTTGATTTGATTTCTTCGCACATCGCCATAGTACTTTTTGCAGATATGATAAAGAAATGGAAGGACGACCTTGGTTTCTGATCATTCCCCGAGCCTTTTAAAAAGACACAATTCGCGTTAATTACAACGAGCCAACCGCTAGACACCTCGGCTTTTTCAAGTCGCTATTTCGAAATAGAACCTGTCATTTCCAGAACGGATTATACCGTGATATCATCAGAAACGTCCTTTCTTGCCATCTCTGCCAGACAAAAAGAAGCCCACACCAAAACAGGCTATAATGTTTCGCTTTCTCTCTCACACAGTGCTCCCTTCCAAATATTCGCAATATTTTTAGATCGAAAGAAGATTCATATGTCCGCGATTAACGATCAGTAGATCATTTTTGCTGTTTACTACTCAACTGCTATTCTGAAACAAAATATGTTCCTGATGCAACAAAAGTTTTTAACCTTTTCCTCAGCTTTATTCTGCTCCGTCATACTGCTCCAGAGTTCACGACAAGTGACCATTGCAGGCCCTTTAATGCCAAACGTGACGCCCCACAAGTGCGCAAAGGCAATTCGTTTCGCTTGTATTTTGTATCCTTTTCTTCGTTTTCTGCGACACAGATTTCCATTTTTGTGATCAAAACGAGGACGCATTTTCCGCACGTTATTTAGCGATCGTACACTCGACCAATTGAAGTTGAAAATGGTCCCCTAAAACTTTGTTAGGCTTGTTTCCGATGTTAGTCGTAGAAACCAAGTTAATCCAGAACTAACGCGCAGTGCATGGATGGGGGCTCCTGTCTACCTGAATTTCTCGTCCGCGCTTTACTGTGGCACTAATTTCATGTTTCTTATATCTTTGTGAATGCGTGTAATTTTCAGGCACTTAAAAAGACGTTTCGAGGAGTTCTGTCCGCTTTTAAGCGAAAAAACGTGATAAGGGTCGTAAACATTATACTTGTTTTTGTTTGTGCCTTGTTATAGACGAGAAGACGAACACGGTTCTGCGTTTCAGAAAACATTTTGTTGTAACACATCATCTGGCAGAGAGGCACCGATCAATGAAAAGGATTGGGGCTTGGTTCCTGTGCCGCTGCGGTAGTAGCTTATTATCTCTATAATACCGCGCAGTGATAGGCACAAAACACAATCGAGCTAAATATTTCGTTCGTTATGTTAACGTTTGTGCAACCATATATGATAAGTGTCAGGATGTTTTACTGTGTCCCAATTTCAGCCACCAGAAACAGAAACAGTGCGATTTCGTGAATTCGCAAAGGTAATACCGCTGTTTTCCACGTATATTGGTGTGAGAACCTCTCCTCGAAGTCTTGCTGCAACACCCAATCGATTGAGCTAGATTTCGACAAGCAAAACGGGTACAACATTGAAGGTGGTATAACGCACTCGCGCGTCATAATGTGAGGCGACACCCACTCACCTGAATTGTGTCGTAAACGTACGGGGAGCTTGCTGAATGTCTTTGTTAACGATGAATTACCGGTATCATATTCGCGAAATTTCAGCACTGTGGTTTAATTCACTCCTGAAATAGCCTTTTACTTCGGTACAAAAACAAACAAAAAAACTCGGCAAAAAAACATAATGACTGAACACTAGACCGGGTGTATGGTGTTTGGGATAGACTATATTTGCCCACCCTAAAAGTAGACGACACAACTTGATTTTTTTTTTCATTTCTCCGAATCGAAGAAGTTGTAACTCATAAAGAGCAGAAAATTATGTATCCCAGGTCTAAAACATGTTTTACTCCGCACGAAATGCAACGTCGGATCCACTACCTCCTCGTCCGTCAACTTCAAGGGAGGACTTTGCTCACGCCTCGCAGATTTCCGGGGAACAAAAGAGAGACAATCATTCGTACCACGTGTCCAGTGCGTAAGCGCAGAGGAGGACATGTGGAGCGAAAGATTTCTGTATGCAAAACAAAACGCCTTTATAGTTCAGTTCAGTACCCTCTTGCCATCTAGTTTTTCAAAGGACAGACACTTTCAGCCAGACTTGAAAGTAATTCTTTACACCGATTGCGTCACTTGTAATCAGTTACTTTTAAAGTAATTTAGTAATTATTTCATTGCATTTTTGAAAATGTAATATTTAATGAAACATACATTCTTTTCATTCCTGCAGTGGTCAAGCACGAGTGAAAAAAAGGCGATACAATAATCATAGCGCCAAATTCTAACACCGTGGCAAAAGACAAGGCTCCGCGGTAAAGATATCGCAGGCAACGGAAAGAAAAAAATTCACGGAAAACGGAACAGGTCAGGATCTGCATTTCCGGGCTCGCTCCAACATGTAAGCTCAGCCAGAGCGGGAGGATTCGATAAAGGCGGCAACATCAGTTTTTCAGAAAGCCCAGAGCCCTAGTCACAAAAGAGGTGAAGAATAATGGCCCATTCAACTATCGCATGCCCAGTGGGGTTGGTATCAAACTGCTTTGCATATGCGCACAGTATCCCTTCATTTTTTCTTATCAACACTATTTTCCTTATCTTTTTTATTTGTTACAAAAAACAACAACACTAAAACACTCGGATTCATTTCGTGAATTTTGTTGCTTTGGTATTCATTTTCGAGGTCCATGCCGCAAATGCAAAAACGCCACAAAGGGAACTTTTTCTCTTTTCACGACTGACAGTCTGGTAAAAGCTAAATACTGAATGGGCCGATCAGCCATGTGTCTTCTGCCTCGGGGGGGGGGGGCTCGCTCTAAAAGGCGAGTTCATCTTCCCTTCGTCGATCCGGGAGCACTCCGGACCTACGAGTGGAATTCACCATTAGTTTGAGAATCCAGAAAATAAACGAATGTGGACAAATGCAGTTTTGTTTTGCTCTTTGTATTTCCTTAAAATCCTCGTGAATGGGAATCGCAGTGAAGAAACAGAAAAGAAGATAAAATTAGATGCAGGGTAATATGCAGCCTCTTATCTTCAACGATATCCGTCGTTCCCCTCTCGCTCCTCAATAGATTGCCGGCAGCTTCCCCGGAGGCGACGCTGACGCTTTCCGGACATGCGGGAAGTAAAACATTTGATCAAAGCAGGGCTCTTTGACAAGGCTGAGTCACATGTTCCTTGCAAAACGAACTTCACTTACTGACGATGTTCTCGAATGCCGACGTCAGAGAGCGTTTTCAAAGCAACAAGCGCACACCTTTTGTGGTGTTACGCGGACAGCACGAACGCGCGCTGCCCCAACAAGCCGTCTCGACAACGCAAACGTTTGTTTCGTTGTGGGATACGACTACAGATTTCATAAAGCATACCTCCGCAGGCACGATTTCAGCTACAGCTACAAATCGTGCCAGGTGTGCAGAGAAAGAAACGAACGAGAAGACGTTTCGAGCAAGAGTTCTTTGAAGAAAGCGATTGCTATTTCTGCATCCTTAAATGCTTCTTACTGTACTAATATAGAGATTGCCTGGAAATGCTCGAAAGTTTACCATGGAAGTGAAAGTGAACGTACCGACTCATCTCGCAGAACAACAGTCGCCATCTTGACATTCCGATTCGGATTTGGATTGGATCGGTGGATGGATGCTAACGGCTGATGACCAGTGTTGCCAAGATGCTCGCTTCTTTTTCTTTTTTCTGATTGCAATCCAATATAACATTTTTTTCAAGATTTTCTAGATTCCGCCGGGGAAATTTCTTAACTTACTGGTAGCCTGTTTAAGACGTGTTAAAATTATTTGCGAAAATTTAAGTGAAAAGTAAACCAGATCATGGCTAATGAACACCTCGCTTACGTTTACGACTTTTGTCCTTCTGGTCTGGAGTTTGATCTTTCCTTTTGTTCGTTTTGAACGAAATCATTAGGCTGGATATTCCCGAAAAAGAATTTACGCAGGTTAACAAATAATCTAATGCATGTTTTTCCCCGACACGTCGTCAAAATCCCTGGCCCTGGGATTTGGAAGATTTGTTAGGCCTAAGGATTGTTGCCATAGGAGTCAGCATGTTCTTTGATGGGCTTAAGCGGCTAAAGCCAAGGTGCCATGCTGGTTGCCGTATCGCGGCATTCAGGCAGCTGTGGAGGACGGGAGAATAAATTACGAGCAAATGCGTTTGTTTCATCGATACGTCTTCCCACGTTTTGGGGACATTTCCTTTGTTGCGACGTTGCCATGAATTTGCATGGCACCCTTGGTTTGGGATAAATAGGTCTGGTTGCGACAACGTGTACGCCGCTACGTTTAGGTAGTTTAGTGACACCGGGTTCTGCGTACTGCGAAGACTTGTCCCGGTGACTCTTGTTGCTGTCTATCCAGTCACTCTGATCCAACACAAGTGTGGTGTCTGAGCTAGCCCGCATATTTGATTTTGTTCTGTCATAGCAAAACTCCCTTCACCAGCAAGCTCACTGGAGCGAAGGCTACGGGCGCGAGATTGCGGCTTTCAAACTGCTTTTGCAGAACAAGCGCTCGCGCTAGATATTGATGTTCGATCCTAACCCGTCTTCAGTAAATACGTAGCAGCCACAAACGGAAATCGGTTATACTTCATAAGGGATTTCTTTCTTTCGCTATGTATACACAGCTAATAATAATCACAAGAAATCGTAGGTGGGTTGTCCGTAGATGGATGTCTGCGTATAAGGCGCAGAAATAGTAGATTGGTGTCCGCGTATACGCCGCACAGTGGTATTCGCGTTTTATAACTTGCCGTTTTTATTTTTCTTAAATTACTGTATGCCGTTAACTTTGTGTGTTGCCGTAGAGGTAAATAAAAAAATTGTCGATATTTTTTCCTTTTTTTTCATTTCATGGAGTTGTACACGTGCGCTCCTCGAGGAGCCGCGTGCACTAGTACTTATCGGCGCTGAAGGTACGGCAGCGCACGTTCTCTACCTTCGACTGCATCACCACAGAAAGTTGCGTCGTGCTTTGGTGCACCATGCGTGAAGCCGTGCAGGCGCATTAAGGTAATAGAGAGTTTTAGTAGATCGTTCCGATGACTCCGATAACCATACCCGATACTCTGCCTGCTTTGCGCTACTATATAATAGAGGTTTTAGTAGATCGTTCCGATGACTCCGATAACGATACCCGATACTCTGCCTCTGCCTTTGCGCTTACATATATAGTATCGTTATCGGGGGTATCGAGTATCGGATCTACTAAAACTTCTATTAGAGAGTTTTAGTAGATCGTTCCGATAACTCCGATAACGATACCCGATACTGCATATGTAGCGCAATGCAGACGCAGATATCGGTATCGTTATCGGGCCTCGGAACGATCACTAAAACTCTAGTATCGTTATCGGGGGTATCGGAGGTATCGGAACGATGTACTAAAACTCTCTAATATTGGCAGGCTTGCAATTGTTCGTGCTAGCTCGCACGAGCGGAGATATGTACACCACTGCGTAGCACCAATGCCCTGCTTGCAATCGTGTATAGTACTGCTAAATTCCATTGAGTGAAAACGACGAAATTCGGTCGGCTGCTCAGCCGCCCGCAGAACTAGCGCACGTGCCATCGGGAGAAAATTCACATAGTAACAACCTCGTTGGTAAAACTGAAATGAACTGAAGCAATAAAAACAATAGGAATGAGGCGCAAACGATCAGTGATCTTTCAGCCTTTACTGCAAATAAATTCAGGTCATCTAGTAAAAACCGGTCGGTATTTTGCCATATACTCGCTTCACCGAGTTGATTCTTCACATCGAATAAAACCAGGTGATCAAATAAAAACTTCTTGAAAGCTCTACGGCAACACACAAAGTTAACGGCATACAGTAATTTAAGAAAAATAAAAACGGCATGTTATAAAACGCGAATACCACTGTGCGGCGTATACGCGGACACCAATCTACTATTTCTGCGCCTTATACGCAGACATCCATCTACGGACAACCCACCTACGATTTCTTGTGATTATTATTAGCTGTGTATACATAGCGGAAGAAAGAAATCACTTATGAAGTATAACCGATTTCCGTTTGTGGCTGCTACGTATTTACTGAAGACGGGTTAGGATCGAACATCAATATCTAGCGCGAGCGCTTGTTCTGCAAAAGCAGTTTGAAAGCCGCAATCTCGCGCCCGTAGCCTTCGCTCCAGTGAGCTTGCTGGTGAAGGGAGTTTTGCTATGACAGAACAAAATCAAATATGCGGGCTAGCTCAGACACCACACTTGTGTTGGATCGAAGAGTGACTGGATAGACAGCAACGAGAGTCACCGGGACAAGTCTTCGCAGTACGCAGAACCCGGTGTCACTAAACTACCTAAACGTAGCGGCGTACACGTTGTCGCAACCAGACCTATTTATCCCAAACCAAGGGTGCCATGCAAATTCATGGCAACGTCGCAACAAAGGAAATGTCCCCAAAACGTGGGAAGACGTATCGATGAAACAAACGCATTTGCTCGTAATTCATTCTCCCGTCCTCCACAGCTGCCTGAATGCCGCGATACGGCAACCAGCATGGCACCTTGGCTTTAGCCGCTTAAGCCCATCAAAAACATGCTGACTCCTATGGCATATTAAGCACAATCCTTAGGCCTAACAAATCTTCCAAATCCCAGGGCCAGGGATTTTGACGACGTGTCGGGAAAAACATGCATTAGATTATTTGTTAACCTGCGTAAATTCTTTTCGGGAATATCCAGCCTAATGATTTCGTTCAAAACGAACAAAAGGAAAGATCAAACTCCAGACCAGAAGGACAAAAGTCGTAAACGTAAGCGAGGTGTTCATTAGCCATGATCTGGTTTACTTTTCACTTAAATTTTCACAAATAATTTTAACACGTCTTAAACAGGCTACCAGTAAGTTAAGAAATTTCCCCGGCGGAATCTAGAAAACGCTGGCGACAAGAAAATCAAGCAGAACCCATCCTTTGGGGATGATTATCTACGTTAATGCGAATAGCATCAAACGGTGCGGAGTTATGCGCGTTCGTCAGGTGGCCGGCACACTCTAGATACGCCAGCCCACTCTTGAGGCGATTCTAAATTTGTTGACACTTTCACAGCCCTGCGCACGATCTCCGCAGCCCAGCACGTGCGTTTGTGTCACTTAGGAAGGCGAGCAAAGCACGCGCCATACGCGCAAACACTCAAAATGGTACCGACCAGACTTTCTGGCGTCTCAGCTAGTCTCAACCAACGGTACTCTAAACGGTTGTTTATATCTTTACCATAGGACGCGCTTTACAGCGCTGTCACAGCTACCGGTGCGCGCGCGTTCCATGCACGAGGGCTCATTCCGCTCTCGTGAGGCTGAGCACGGCCGCTACATCACCCTCTCCCGAGCGCGGGAGAGGGTGAGCTAGCGGCCGTGTTCAGCCTCACGAGAGCGGAATGAGCCCTCGTGCATGGAACGCGCGCGCACCGGTAGCTGTGACAGCGCTGTAAAGCGCGTCCTATGGTAAGATATAAACAACCGTTTAGAGTGCGTTGAATGACTGCCTTCATAGCTCTGTGGTTAGCGCGTCTGCCTGCTGATCAAAGGGTCAACGGTTCGAATCCCAGCCGGCGCCGGTCTTTTTTATTTATTTATCGACCCGCGGCGTAAGAGGTTAGATAGCCAGATAGATAGATACATAGATACGACGAAAAGTGCGTGAAGTATCCAAAGAATGCTATTCGCATTAAAACCAAAATTGGGTTGCAATGAGAAAAAAGAAAAGACAGCGAGTATCTTGGCAACACTGGTCACCAGCCGTTACCCGGGCGACCGTGCGAAAACGAACACGCCCTCGCATCTGCACTCGATGAATTCCCTGCTTATCATCACCGACGGTTACCTGGCGATTGCTGCGATGGCAAGGAGCGCCCGAAAGGTATGAACTTCGTAGAAAGCGCTGCCAGGTGTTTCGATGACACCGATGTACGGCCATTATGTGCGGTTTATCTTTCTCGAACCAACAATGATGGGCAGCATATGCCTGTGGAATTTTCACCCGCTTCGTGACCTTATCGACAATCACGTCCGCGATGCTCATTCGTGCGGGGCCCCCAAATCCGCGAGTCAAAATGCAGGAGAGATTAACAGCAGACGGGCACCGCGCGCGGACCTGCGCAAGAAAAAACTAACAAAATGCGAGGTGACGGATGGTGGAGCTCGCCGTGGTGCACTGCCGCGGCGACAGTTTGTCTTCGATGTCGCACCGAATTCGTGCTACACGACCGAGGAGAGCTGTGCACTGTCCAGGTTTCAGGGCGATTCCGGCGCGAGTTGATCGAAGATGCTATTACTGACTCGTGCCGACTAGGGTGCCTTCATGTGCGCTTTGCTTGGGGTGATGACATCTAACCATTTTGTTTCCAATTCTTATTTTTATTTTTTTGTTCTCAAGCACGTGAAAGAGCGTGTCCCTGCACGCGCTCGTGGCGCTGAGCTGTGCTACGGCGACATTTTGTTTCCGGCGATTTCTTTGTATTTTCTCTGTGAGCGCGTGCTGTCGGCATCGGGTACTACAAATGGTGGCATCACCCTAAACAGAAGGCCATTGAGGCACGCTGGTGCCGACATGTCACCTCTACGGCGTTTTGCCCGTGCACGCCTCTCACAGCGCTTTTCAGTTTCGAAAAAAACGGCTGTTAACTTACGTTTTTTTTTACTGTATACATTCCTAACCCCGTCACCTCCGCGAGAAACATAGACTCTTGAAAGAAAGCGTACGTACCAAACAGCGAAAGATAATCCGTGCGGCGTTTATTTCAGTTCTGTGTTCGGTGTCGCTGCGTTGGGGTGGGGTGTTCTGCTTGTGTATTCTATGTGTTCGGTGTGATGTATGTGTATTCACCCTGTAGCGTTCGGAAGTCGGGGGACATTGAAATACACATTGGCGCTTCACAATTATTTGTTTTTTCTGTTTTGAGCGCCATCTGGTGGAAGCTATATGAATTGCAACGAGGGAGAAAGTTTCCTCCATTGGGCGAAATAGGCGGCAATTTTCCTCCTTCGTAGGGGAGGATCGCGTGCTCCATAAGCAAAAAAAAAGGTGGCAACTTTTCTACCATTGCAGGGGAGCAGCGTTTCCTCTTAGGCAAAAATATGTGGCAACCTTCTTCCCTTCTTAGGGGAGGAACTTTTCCTCCCTAGCTATAAATAGGTGGCAAGTTTCCTCTCCTTCTTGGGGGAGCAACTTTCCTACCCTTTTGGAGGGAGCAACGTTCCTCCCTTCCTATAGGAACATAGGGGACACGGGTGTTCCTCCTCTAAGGGTGGAAGCACTACTCCTTTTTTTAGAGTGTACAGTGTCCCACTTTTGTAAACTACACTGCACTCTACCAGGTACAAAACAACACTGGGCAGAAAACGTTATCAATTCTAAAATGAACATGTATGTACATTTTATGTACAAACTATACATTAACATTTTATTTACAATAAGCTTCATTTGAGAGTGCGCCTTGTCCTCTTAGCCCCCGTAAATTTCGGTGCTGTCTTTCTCTTTAAAAGAATGGTGCTTCGTCCAGACAAAGAAGTGCCACCATTACACTGTCCCACCTTTGTAAACTGTAGTGCACTCAACCAAGTACAAAACAGCATTGGGCTGAAAAGGTTATCAATTCTAAAATTAACATTTCTCAAAAACCATGTGTGGCTAGCGCTGCGCATGTTTCGCAGTGTGTGCAGCGCAAAATAAAGTTCGTTTCCAAAGAACTGCCTTCGTGATACCACTTTTAATCCAAGTATTTTGGATCTGGAACCTTCCTCTAGCCCTATGTGTTCCAAAAAAACACGACACTAAGGCAGATTTCGCTAAGCCACTCTTGTATAAAATGGAAGGTCACCCACGGTACTGGCACCTGCATCACGAGTGGCAGCAACAAATGCTTCACAAAAGCTCAGCCGAGATTGGAAACGGAGCTTGCTTAAAGTATATATGTTAACACTGCCTTAAAAGTCTCATCTTTGCCCGTGTAACAACAGCTGTCTGAAACAGGTCAAACTAAAATTTTAAGTTAATAAGATGGGCTGCATTGGAAAATATACTCTTACCCGAAATGAAGACCACACAAATTTTAATTCATGCATTACTCTAGAGAAGAAAGCGAAAAGACACAGGTGAGTTGTTATGTCCGTTTTTTTTTATTTTTCCTTCGTTTCGGTGTTACTATGAATGCATTTCTATCCTGATTAAACATGTCCTCACACAAAAAATGAGGCCTGAAATATATGCTTTCTTTGAAGAAAATACAAAGAGGTGAGTAGACATATTACTTGGTTGAGGTGAGCAAGCCGAAACCAAAGATGATTGTTCCTCTGCATGAAAAACAACGACATATCCACCACCGTTTTGTCTGTCATATTCATTCGAGTACTCAGCTCGCGCATGTACTCCGCTCGAATTCGTGTGAGAAAAATTAAACCCAAATGCGTTCCTTGTGTTGTTTCATCATTCGTGTGCCCCGTTCGTCATTTGTTTGTTCCATACTGTCTGTCCGAACGGCCCTGGATAGGACCGCTTCCTCCTGCCTGTTGGTTGGACTGTTGTGATCCCGGGCCCCTGCCGCCGTTTGTCCCAGGCTGTCTGTCCGAACGGACCTGGATAGGACCGCCTCCTCCTGCCTGTTGGTTGGACTGTTGTGATCCCGGGCCCCTGCCGCCGTTTGTTCCATACTGTCTGTCCGAACGGCCCTGGATAGGACCGCTTCCTCCTGCCTGTTGGTTGGACTGTTGTGATCCCGGGCCCCTGCCGCCGTTTGTTCCATACTGTCTGTCCGAACGGCCCTGGATGGGACCGCTTCCTCCTGCCTGTTGGTTGGACTGTTGTGATCCCGGGCCCCCGCCGCCGTTTGTTCCATACTGTCTGTCCGAACGGCCCTGGATAGGACCGCCTCCTCCTGCCTGTTGGTTGGACTGTTGTGATCCCGGGCCCCTGCCGCCGTTTGTTCCATACTGTCTGTCCGAACGGCCCTGGATAGGACCGCTTCCTCCTGCCTGTTGGTTGGACTGTTGTGATCCCGGGCCCCCGCCGCCGTTTGTTCCATACTGTCTGTCCGAACGGACCTGGATAGGACCGCCTCCTCCTGCCTGTTGGTTGGACTGTTGTGATCCCGGGCCCCTGCCGCCGTTTGTCCCAGACTGTCTCGTCCGAACGGCCCTGGTATAGGACCGCTTCCTCCTGCCTGTTGGTTGGCCTGTTGTGATCCAGGACCCTGCCGCCGTTTGTTCCATACTGTCTGTCCGAACGGCCCTGGATAGGACCGCTTCCTCCTGCCTGTTGGTTGGACTGTTGTGATCCCGGGCCCCGCCGCCGTTTGTTCCATACTGTCTGTCCGAACGGCCCTGGATAGGACCGCTTCCTCCTGCCTGTTGGTTGGCCTGTTGTGATCCCGGGCCCCGCCGCCGTTTGTTCCATACTGTCTGTCCGAACGGCCCTGGATAGGACCGCCTCCTCCTGCCTGTTGGTTGGACCTGTTGTGATCCCGGGCCCCCTGCCGCCGTTTGTTCCATACTGTCTGTCCGAACGGCCCTGGTTAGGACCGCTTCCTCCTGCCTGTTGGTTGGCCTGTTGTGATCCCGGGCCCCCGCCGCCGTTTGTTCCATACTGTCTGTCCGAACGGCCCTGGATAGGACCGCTTCCTCCTGCCTGTTGGTTGGCCTGTTGTGATCCCGGCCCCTGCCGCCGTTTGTCCCAGGCTGTCTGTCCGAACGGCCCTGGATAGGACCGCTTCCTCCTGCCTGTTGGTTGGCCTGTTGTGATCCAGGACCCCTGCGGCCGTTTGTTCCATACTGTCTGTCCGAACGGCCCTGGATAGGACCGCTTCCTCCTGCCTGTTGGTTGGCCTGTTGTGATCCCGGGCCCCCGCCGCCGTTTGTTCCATACTGTCTGTCCGAACGGCCCTGGATAGGACCGCTTCCTCCTGCCTGTTGGTTGGCCTGTTGTGATCCCGGGCCCCCGCCGCCGTTTGTTCCATACTGTCTGTCCGAACGGCCCTGGATAGGACCGCTTCCTCCTGCCTGTTGGTTGGCCTGTTGTGATCCCGGGCCCCCGCCGCCGTTTGTTCCATACTGTCTGTCCGAACGGCCCTGGATAGGACCGCTTCCTCCTGCCTGTTGGTTGGACTGTTGTGATCCCGGGCCCCCGCCGCCGTTTGTCCCAGGCTGTCTGTCCGAACGGCCCTGGATAGGACCGCTTCCTCCTGCCTGTTGGTTGGCCTGTTGTGATCCCGGGCCCCCGCCGCCGTTTGTTCCATACTGTCTGTCCGAACGGCCCTGGATAGGACCGCCTCCTCCTGCCTGTTGGTTGGCCTGTTGTGATCCCGGGCCGCCGCCGCTGTTCATTTGGCCCAGGCTGTCCCATTTTGGCCCTCTCCGACCGCTGGGATTTCCCTCCTACTGGCCTCAACACTAACCACGGTGTTGAGAATGAGGGTCAGGGCTGAAAAAAGTAAATGTGTACGTCAAAGTCAAGCTCACGTGAACTATACAGCTGGCATTTTCCGTGACAATCTTCGTCTTTTCTTTTTAGTTGAGACGTTACAAGCTCCGTCCGCATATTATATGTCACTAAGATCTTTAAAAACACATGACTATTATGTCATGCTTTTTGCTTCGTACCCAGAATTCTTTGAAACGCTCGATCTCATTGGCTGCGAAACCAATATTCATACACTCGGGACTCGCCACGCCCATTGAATCTTGAGGTTTAAATGACAAAGTCTGTGTTCAGTTCGGAGTAACATTTACTAACTTTCCATAAATGTGGTCGACATCACTACAAGAAAGCGGAGTGATCATGTGCACTGCCCATGATAAGGCAGCGAAACGCGAAAGTTGTAGAGGTGTCCCCCAAAAAAGCTTACATCGGTAGTTTTTCACCACAAAATAAACTGCACATCGCCGTACGCTCATTCGCCATCCAAATGAAGCGCTATCGCTCCAAACAAGTTCAGTACTAACCGCTATCTTAATCAAAAGTTATATCTATATTTTTCTTAAATTTTAGGCGGACAATAGGCGGCTATCAAAGCTCTAGATTTTATAGAGCTCATCGCTCCATTCACCAAAAAAGGTAACGACAATTGGTGCCATTTTTCTATTACAATTTTCTTAAACTTAATTTCAAATTTGAATAAATGAATGTTTAGTGCCTAAATTTTGGCATCTGGTTCGGTTCACTAGCGCTACATTTCGGCGGAGAATACGCTCTAGGTTATGCGTAGTTTATTTTTAAGTAAAGATTAAAAAAACTAATATTTTTGTGTGGGTCTGTGTGTGGAGTTGGGGTAAGGTTCAGGAAGGGAAGGGGGTTGGATACGCTGTAGAAGCCCTCGGGATTGAAACAGGTCGTATGGTTGTTTGTGACGTACAGAGAGAAAGAGACGGTTGCAAACTTAGGGTATAAGTATGATGCACGAAGGTGAATGTTCACGGTGCTGCCATATAGGTGGGAGATGCTTACAGCATTATTACTGTTCTTCTTACACAAATGAAAATCACCTTCTTCCAGATTCCTTGTCAGTTCTAACACGTAAGGACCGTAGGCGCCACCATAAAATGACCCGAGCATCTACTGCACTACACCTCGGGTCGGACTCATGTCACAAGGCACTGCAATGCGTTTGGTATTCGGCACATGTAAAGGAGCAAAAAGAATAAAAAGAGATGTTACCCGAAATCGAAAATCTGAGGAAACTGTTGTAGCCTTTTTTTATTCTTTTAGAGTGCAGCTCTCTGGCGCCCGTTTCCGGCTTGAGCGGCGTCGGCGTAACCGCGCGTTGCATTATGGGACGTTTCCCATATTGACGTCACACGTGACGTCACGTGTGACGTCAGGAGCGTCACTCATGACGTCACTCATGACGTCATCGCGCGTTGCATTCGGGGTAAATTTTCCGCTAAATTTAGCGGAAAATATTCCCCACTACATTTAGCGGAAAAAATTTGCCGCTAATTTTAGCTGAAAAAAATTTCCCGCCTAACTTAGCGGAAAAAATTCCCCGCAAAATTTAGAGGAAAAAATTTCGTGCTAAATTTTGCGGAAGTTTTCCCGATAACAGGCTGAAGTTGAGCTAGTTGGTGAATGATTCACAAATAAACGGTCAGCTAGACGATAGGGACAAAACACAGACAGGGAGAAACAGAAACAGACATACACACCGCTGACATTCAACTAAGACTTTATACTTCTTCTTTATCACTTTGACCCAAAGATTCACACATAAAGTAATGCCAATAAATCAATAAGGATTTAGGGTGATTTATTGGCATTACTTTAGGTGTGAATCTTTGGGTCAAAGTGATAAAGAAAGTACAAAGTCTTAGTTTATTAGTCAGCGGTGTGTATGACTCTGTTTCTGTTTCTCCCTGTCTGTGTTTTGTCCCTATCGTCTAGCTGACCATTTATTTGTGAATTTCCCGACAAATGTAGTGTAAAAATATTTCCCGCTATATTTAACAAAAAAATTCCTCGCTAAATTTAGCAAAAAAAAATTCTCTGCTAGATTTAGCGAAAACCTTTCCCCGCTAAATTTAGTGAAAAAATTTGCATGCTATACTTTGCGGAAACATTTCCCGCTAAATTTAGCAGGAAAAATCCTCCTCTACATGTAGCGGAAAATTTCCCAGCTAAATTTAGCTTAAAAATGTACCCGCTAAATTTAGCAAAAAAATTTCCCGCTAAATTCGGTGGGGAATATTTTTCGCTAACTTTAGCGGGAAATTTAGCGAAAATTTTACTATAAATGGGAAGCGAGCAGTAGAGGAGGAAGGGAGGGTACGGCTAATCGTTACAGGGGATTTTAAACGTCTTGCATTTTTTTTAATATGTTGGTATTCGATTTATGTATTTAGCGAATATTGTCTTGCTGAAATCGCTTTCGGTTTACGACGACCGTTTAGTTCTACGAAGATAGAGGGGTTTTCGAATATTTTGTCACTCATCTCTAGCAGTATTTTCTCTCGTATATTTATTTTTGCACTTACCTATTAGAACGCCCAATAACCTTCTAGCACCCCGCATCTTGGAGCGAAGTCTACGGCTCCTATGAAAAAACTTGACAAGCTGCAATTGCAAACGTCAGACATGAGGAAAAAATGCTAGCGAGAAGCTCACTTTTGATCAATCCATTTGAATGCAATAAAATACCGGCTGCAACTGTCAAAGGGCACACACATGATTGACGGAAACGCCCGCAAGTGGTGCGCCACATCATGAGGATGACCGCGTCTTGATTTCGGAGAGTCCCAGTGCGCAGAGCATGCCTCAAATTAAACTTCCAGGTGGACTTTTTTTTTAACCTCCGGTGATTTGGGAAGACATGATTGAATCCAACAATCAACAGTGCCGAATTCTGCCGTATTCTGCGGTATTGCACACAATACCATGCGGGACATTTTGCTGCGAATCTGCCTGGTTACCAAAAGATTGACCAACGTAATCTTCTCTTCTAATAACACTATGATTCTAGATGTTAGAAGACTAAGGTACATATTCCAAAAAGGCTTAAGGGAACCTTAAAATACACTTCTTACGTAAGCTGATTTGACACCACCTTTCTGAACAGGGCTGTCTTCGCCTCCAACAACTGACGGAAGCAGAGAGAATAGCTTATAATCTTCATACTTCTTTCTCCGTGGTTTGGTCCTATGAACTCTTAATTGTAAATTAAGCATTATCACTTGGTCGTACGGGGCAAAAGAATTAAGGCAGAAAATGTAGGTATTAGAAGTCGTTGCTTTGCAACATAAAGTCATTTGCAACAAAGCAATAAAAGAGCACGGATGAGCTAGTGGAGACTGGAGTCACAATCATAAAAACAAGTACTATACCACATCCAGCGACAATTCGGAATGAAATAAATGTGACTAAATTATACGTCGGTCTATTTTACCTTAGAAAGCCCGCTGAACCGCTTTTGAGAAGTCAGCCGGTGCACACTGACATCAAAGCTTCAGCGTCTTTCTTTTATAGCTCCTGCAAAAGTATAAAATCGTAAACATATGAACCGGCTATAGATCTTTCAAGTGCATCATCACTACTAAAAAGAGTACCGGAACGGTAATCAACGGCCGGAAATTGCTCGTTTCCCGACATCAAAACAATATCCCTACCTTATTTTTTTTATTTTACCGTTAAAAGCTTTTTTTGCCATAGCAAGGTCTTGTGTCTTTTGAAAATAAAATTAAATATGTTGTTATACCCACTCAGTACTTTAGAATGTACTGAGTTGGACGAACCTTGGAGCAATCATATTTTATGGCCGGGGCGGAAGCGAACAGCTGAAAACAGTCGAGGGACCCTATTATTAATCATATTTAGAATTCTCCGTTCTTATTGTTTCACTGTAACCATCCAAAAAAGTCATAAATTGACGTAGAAAAATTTTACAGTCCTACTGCAAAACATCATTTATGCTGTTTTTCTCTTATACGTCGTTGGTAGCAAAAAGCCATAAAAAACCGAAGAGGGCTGATATGGACATGACTCATCAACAATTGGCAGAAAAAAATTCACAAAGGCGGTGACGCAGCAATGCCTTGGCTAAGTCTTTTTTTAACTTTCATTTATTATTTAGATGGTCAATTGCGAATCCATGTAGTTGAATGACCGCATAAAGGGAAGTAATATGGCGCTCATACGTCCGTTGAATTTTTGAACGTTTTAGTTTGTTGATATGTTGAATGCCTACACGGAAGCCATAGAAAATAGGAAGAACGTTCTTGCTGCGCTCGGGGTGCGTACGCATCCTAAAGAAACATTAAAATTGAGGGAATATGAAGTGTAGTATTCACTTCAACTAATATTCTGGTTTGTTAGATAGCGGTAGCAATCGGTTATCCTGATTCTAAAAATGTCCTCACCTTGTTTTATTATCGCAGATTTTACCGGTGTAAACTTCAGATACATTGAAGTGTATACTCCTTTTATTGAATGAAGCTCAATCTGCGCAGAGACGTTAAGTGCACGTTGACATATGCATTCGATGACATGGGTTCAGCAATGTGGTCCCTGCGTCAGAACTTGCAGTCCTTCGCAATTTTCTTCTAACATGTTGCAAATTTTCGGCGATTGGTAAGGCATGTTTTTTGTTTGTTTTTGGCTTAGAGTTATTGCGTAGTAAGACCTGAAGACGTGTGAGTCGGTGCATGGTCAAATAAATAAAAACACCAAAAAATAAAGTCCAGGAGAAGTAGAAGACAGACCAGCTCAGCACTGACTATAGCGACTGTCGTTGTTTTTTTTTTTTCTTCTTCATAAAAATATAAAACAAGACACAGAAGAAGAAAACTATACAGGGAAGTTTTCCGTCACAGTCACCGAATTGACTCAATTTTGTCACATTTTTTCATGTAAAACACTTTGAGTATCGTTTTCATCACAGTCACAATATGCAAACTTTTCATCGCAGTCAGAAAATCACACAACTGACACAAAAATATAAAACTTATACAGCGCATTCTTTCATCAGAGTCTCAGTCACGGTCACTGTCACACGCCACAGTCACATTCACATTCACAGTCACAGTCACGGTCACTTAAATGTGTCAATCTGATTAATAAGGAAGATATCATCATCAGAAAGGGTAATTGATTATACACTCACATCGAACATCAGATCCATAATGTCTAATAAAATAAAGCCTCAGAAATTTTTCTAGCGGTCTCAACGGCGATATTTTGCCAGAATTAGAATATTTTTAACAGCAGAGTGTACAGCGAAATGTCCAGATGCAGACCTCCGTAAAGAAAGAGTGTGCTCACGAGCCCGGGCGCTTACATATCTGCCCGTCTGACCTACCATAATTTATTCCACGGGAAAGAGCTATATTGTAAACTACATCAAACGCACACGCAACATTTTACGACGGTGCTTTATCTACACACACGTTTTCTTCTGCGTTTTCAAATGCGGAGCATAAGCGGTGTATTTTTGACGGTGCGGAGAAGACTACGGTAGAACCAACCTTATTTGCAACCTTTTTAATCGCGTCAAAAAATAGTATGTATATATGAAACCACAACTGGTCGAGAAATAGGCTTATGTCGCAAGTTAGTAAATAGGTCAAGGGAAGTTTTAAAAATTATTAGGAGGGACTCCGCGACACCTACAATTATATCCCTTGGAAAGCCCACCGGAGATAGGCTTTTGGTCTGGTTAAGAAAACTACTCACGGTCCTATGCAAACATGAGTTAATTAGTAAAGCTCTCATACAATATTTTGCAGTGCCACTTTTTACAATCTTGGAGTGCGTGGAATCATAGCTGAGGATAGATTTCTTTTAGTTCTGGGTTCATAAGCCCAATATATATGGCTTTGTTCTAGGTGGCAATCGAGGTAAAAAACTGTAAAGACTTTCAACTGGAACCCTGGACGTAAACCTGAGGCCATGCGAAGATTTTTCGAAGATATACAATAACTGTGTCGGGCAACGTGCTGTGTGTTTGGAGACATTTCGCGAACTTTCTGCTCGCTAGGAAACATCATAACCTCGTTTGTTCTACGGCGTTTGTGTTCAACCTTTTTCTTGTTTCTTTTTTTTTTGCTTGGTAGCATATTTTTTGACAAACGTTTCTAGGTGTATGTGTGTGTGAGAGAAAATATGTGGATCGAAATGGTTCCACACATTTCAATACATTGTTGATCCGCTTGAATTATATGTTCATCAGCAATGGTATAGAACAGATTTTCTACATTAATGGAAACAATATTACAGGCTCCAGTGTTTTTATTTTGTAAAAACTCCTCCAAGGTTTCTGAGTTTCGAATTAGAAAAGGATACCTAAGATAAAAGGACGATAAATGATGTTGGAGATATTTTCAGATATGTAATGAGACAGCTACTGCGTCTTTTTTCACCTCAGATGGCTTCAACAGCGGTGGCCACCTTCTTGGCACAACGTTTTTAAAATAAAACGTTTGTGGAATATTTAGACACGGCCGCCTTGTCACTGCCACTTCACTGCAGCCTGCCTTTTCAAAAAGAGATAATTGGAAACAGTGATACTGGTTAGGTTCCGCAGTTCTTCGCTAGAGGCGCGTTAGAGCCGACACAGGTGATGATTTTGCGTTCCACGGAACCGCGTTTCTACTTCTGGTTCACCGCCAGCTACACACTAAAACATCTCACACCTTTAAATGGCTACACCGTTTTAGCACCCTTTTGTGCAATACATCATCTTACTTGCGAAATAGATTTTATTGCAAAGAACACAGTTTATTTTCGAATTTCGTAAAGAGGTGTGGAAAAGATTTCTACGGTCAAGTAAGACGACCACCAATTTTGAAGGGTTTTCACCACATTAACGTCTGCTTCAAAGAGCTTCAGCGAAGCTTGTTTCGGGTACTATGTCGAATTACCTTGTCCTGAACTAATGCGTTTCACTTGAAGCTACATTTGTTGATGTTACATATATAATTTTGTAGTGAAATATTGTTAGGGGAGAGTTTTAAAGAAAATGGTTTATGATAGGTAATTTACAGAGAAGAGGCGGTGGTGTTCCTAAAGTGGTGAAATCTCGTACGGAAATTTCTTTGTCTTCTTCCATTGATTTTCGTGTGTGTGTTTGACTTCATTTCGTCTTGTTTACTTGACGAGAAAACACTCTTTACAAAATATACCGACTTAATAACCCCTCCCCCCTCAAAAAAAAAAAATGAACGCCCTTCTGTTTATTTTTTCCAGCGGATGTAGAATTTGGATTGGTCGGTTGATAACCTTACCATACGAACATTTTTCTTACTAGGCCTCACTTTGCTGTTCCGTCTTGTAAATGTTCTTGTAGTACTGCCGATTTTCCAACACTGGCGGAGGAAAAAAGTGTTTAAAAACTAAGATAAACATTTCCTGCTTTGAGGTGACGTGATACGACTGGCGAGAATGATGAAGAGATCGTAATTCGTTTATACATTTTCTCCTCCATCTCTTGCAAAAGTGATCGGTCACTTTTTGGCGGTGTTTTCACTGCATTCGCATGTCAACATAGAACTTACAGCGCTGGGAGATTTACTATCAGGCAGCGTGGTCAGTCGTTTTCTTATGAGCAAGTGGGGAGTAAGGGGGTTGGTTCTAAAACCTTTTCATATGGGAAGCTCAAAGATCAGGAGTAGATTACATGTTCGCTTCAGTAAATATTGTGATCAACTTCTCGAGTCTCGAATAATTATGTCCTAACTTTTTCAAAATAATATTTTGGACACCATGCAGCCTTTTCCACTATAGAGCGACACTCGATTCGATCGATCGCAAGCATAGCTGCAACCCCTTACTGGGTATGTCGTTCCGTAGTTATGTCAGTTCACGGTTTGCTCAATAGAATGCCTGAGTGTTAGGCGGCATTATTACAACTTATTACACGACAATTGAACAACTCCTGAAAGCTAGAATGAATGTTTCGGTCGCCAAATCACTCACAAGTCTCAAATCCACAGTCCTTGCAACAGCACACGTAATAACTAGAATGTAGCACTTGTTAACTTTTGCGTAGTCCTTAAAGTCTAGAGAAGAAAGTTCCAGTGAAGTTCACCCCGGAAACCTCAAAAGGATCAACTTGGCTCACTCTCATACTTCGGTAGAGCTGGAGTAGGCTCACTTGCCAGGATTGCAGCGAAATAAATCGCAAGTTAGATCCAGCTTGATTACCTTTTAAGTTGCTTCTCGCGCTCTCACTATCCAATACATTTCTGGAAGAGTCGTTAGAGTGTTTTGCAGACCAGCGTGTAAGAGTCGTTCATTACTGGCGCGAACAAGTAATTTTGTGAGCTAATGGCTCTTAGAAGAATGACATGAAGCTGTTCCATCGCTTGTTGTGTCTTCCTTCTCCCAACTTGTGTGATGTCATCTGAGTCAAAAACTGTTGAAGAAAATCCAAGGGTGAGTTTTGTCAAGTCTTCTCTTTCTTGAGGTCCCCATGCTGTCGACTCTATTTTTCTTGATGGGTGCGCGTGAAAAATCCGATTTCCGTCTTGCCCTTAACGCTTGGTCAGGAGACTTCCAGAGCAGTGGAATTTCATATTTTCCGTCTTTGTTCCTCACGTAAGATTCGGACGAAACAAACCTATTCAAGCGCGAGTCTTGCTGTTGTTCTTTAGTTTGTGAATCCTTAATTTCCAGACTCCCTGGTGCCCAGGATTCACGTAGTACTTACTTGATCTCGTTCTATGTCGTTTTATGATTCTGCTTGTCGTTTGCCCTGCATGCAGCAGTTGTGGTACACATAGTAGAGGCACTGCTCGTTTTAATGTGACCTTGTAAGAACCATCTTAACACAGTCTCTACATCAGCCTGAGAAGAGTTAATGAGTTTGACATTTCAGGTCGTGACCTACTAATATTCTAAAAGAATGACGATGCTCACCTCAGGTTGCGATAGCTGCTTCTGCAAGAAACTGTCAGCCAAGATCATGAGTTTTGATACAAGACTTTGTATGATGTTATCTTCTGTTACGCGAATGATCTCTCCACAAAATTTTGGGAATCTCTAAAGCTTCGATGCAAAGGTGGTTTCTGCTCTTGAGAAGTGTTACAAGTAGTTCGACATCACGACACCATTTGTTCTTGTGTAGAGTCACTGCAGGCTACAGTGCGAGATCTCCACAAAGCCGACGGCAACGAGGTTTTTGCAGAACAGTCATTTTTATAAGGGAAAGTTGGCCTTCTCTGTCGATAAGCATTCTTAGGGTCGTCTCAACTTGTTTTCTTAGTCTTATTTTAGCAGTCTTCCAAAGTGCCTCTTGGAGAAACTTGAGCAAGCTATATTTTAATAAAGTGAAGAACTTTGATATGGATGTTAGACGTCTGATTGTTGCACTTGAAGCCCATTCTGCGTCAAACAACTTTGTCAAGTGTTTGCCCCCTCACTTCCAGAAAGAAAACGCTTTTGCGCTCCTACAATCTTTTGAGCGATGGAAAAGTTTTGCGCATTGAAGCACTTGTTTTTACGCTTGAGGTTTTCTTCTTTAGTGCTTTCAAGGGTGATGTGCATTTCTACAAAAAATGCTGATCAGAGTTAAAACGATATACAACGTAGCATTTCAGCCTTTTGAAGGGCAAAAAAAGCCGAGGCAAAACTTCGTTTAAATAACGTTCGAGGAGCTGAAGATCGTTCTCATTGTGAATATATTTGTTTTCTTGTAAATAACGCGCGGAGGGTTGAAAGCATTTTTGTCTTATGATGATTTTAATGTCGGTAAATGTGAGTAGTCTGGCGTCAGCGTCTTGCGCGGCTTTTGAAGACCCTGGAAAGTTTAAATATTGGCTGCACCTTAACAGGAGATCAGGAGGAAGCGCTCATTAAAGTACGGTATTGAAATTAAATCCACACGATTGGCATTTAGTATTAAAACTTTGGAGATTAGTGTAATGATTCTACCGATAGCATTGCTATGGAGTATCCTGAGGTCATCTGTGTCTTTGGATGGTGTGACGGGCTTGATGTGCATGAGGTGTGAGAGGTGGTTATTTACAACCAGACTAGGCTGTCCGAACCTCGTCTCTAGGAGCCTAAGCGCAACGCTGGAGTTGTTAATAATATGAATTTTCTTTCAAAATACTTTGACCTGGCAGACTTAGAAGATCGTCAAATATTCCAAATTTTCAATTGAAGTCAGGATTGGGTTGTTGCGGTTAGGTGACTGAAACTGGTCCTAAAATGCCTGCATGTACTTCAGATCTCCGTTGCACTCAGAAATTCAAAGCATGGAAGTTTAACGGTGGGTCCATTTTTATTACGTTTTTTTTGTGCCACCAATTTGAGCGTTGTGGTTTGGGCTAGAAGGGAACTGTATCGTGGTTTTAAAGCGAGAAATGTCATCGTCTTTTAGATTGGACATTCAAGCAGTGGAGTTAGCTTCAGATTCGATGTGATCTAGTTGAAGAGATTGGATAAGGTGGCTAGAAATCACCCCATGTTTTCTTTTCATCTTGTCCGTAGTACATCATCGTTTCGCCAAGGTTTCGGCATTCAACTTTGTGAAGTATTGTTATGGTAGAGTTTAACAAGGTGTTTATAACACAATACTTACAAAACATAGCACTTGGGTTCGTGAAGGAGTCGCCTCTTCCTATTTATTTGACTAGAAAGCACCCCTTTTAGAAGTTATTTAACATAATTTACGTGAAATATACACGAGAAGAAAACAACATATTTAGAGTTTCTTTTGTAGACCGTCACCTTAGAATAGGCGTATTTAAATCGTGGAGTATGTACGCCTGTGTAGCGTCTAGAGTGTCTTGATATTTTTACTGGAGCGTACTTCATCGCATCAGTATTTGTTTTATTTTTGAGCATATGATAACTGCATCTCTTGCTTCTTCTTTGTATACATACCTTGTAAAATAGATCCCCAGGTGGTTGCTATGATAGCCAGCACCCTACATTTAATGAGTTTGCCAGCATCTTAATTCTTTCTATAGAACCCTTATGGTGTTAGCCCTTGGACAAGCCGATTTACTTTTTTAAAGGCGTAATTTTTTTAGTGTGTACACTGGCCACTAATCAGTGGCACCATGCCTAATACCGTCCATACAGCCGCAGTCAAAACTTTCGTTTCGCCCGCCAAAACGAATCACCCAGTTTTCCTTTATCATTGTATGAGATACCAGGATCGAGCAGTCGTGGTTGATGTATCCGTCAATCAAGCTCCTCGTCACGTAACCAGGCAAGTGGCTCGTGGGGTAACAACTCCTTTACAGCCAGACATCAAAAGTAATTCATTACCTTTAAATTATATTTTTGATTACATTTTCGCAGTAGTCATTTTTAGTATAGACCTATTTACAATATTTTTGAAAAAAATACCATATAACTACTCGTTGCTTTCATAAGATATCGAAATATAGAAGTGAATGCGACGTTTTATAAATTCAGTACGTAAAGAACCACTATACAGAATGTAAGAGTATTACAAGTACATTTTATTGTGCAAGAAAAGTGTGATTTTATGAAGAAAAAAAACGATCGCAGTATTTTTGGTATTGCTTGTACCCATGGATTAAATTTGTGTATGTTGAAGAAAAAAGCAATTCAGAACAATAAGTGAAGTGGCAGTATATCAGATCGTCGTAATTGAATACATGCGTCAGCGAAGTTCATATCCATTCCTTTGATAGTCATGTATTACACCTCAGGTGACCGCACTGGCCTTAGCATATACATACGAGCACAAAGTGACAATAGAAAATTATATATTTTATATGTGTCCATCGGCCCTTTGCAACATCAGACAACCTGTAGTGGTGCGGTCTCTAAACTAGTAACATAACTTTCACTTTATTCTATTGAACCCCACTTGCCATATAGTTGTGAAACCTTGCACCACACTTTTTTGTTGGCACCTGCACTTCTGTGAGTGCTCTGCCATATAAGGTGTACGTAGTTCAAGGAGCGGCACACTTACGAGCGTATGACAATTGAAAAGCTTTTGGTGTGCACGAGTGCAAACGCAACCGAAGCTGTGCTCAAACCTGCGCTCTCGAGTTCATACATTTTTCAATTGTGCAGTAGAAGGCCTCCAGTGAAAGCTTCTTTGATAACTTTTGAAAATGTCTTGACTAGGCAACTAAAGCACGACGGAAGGCAGCATGCCCGGATGGGAAGGTGAGCTTCTTCTGCATTCTTATTTCGCGACCACGCGGAAAAACATAAAAATTGCCATTTCTTTTGTTAATTTGTTTAGTAATACTATAAACTGACAATATGGTATACTGAAAGTAGTACTGCGATACAGTTTGAGGAAAGACTGGATGTGTGTCTAACAATCATTGTTAACTTACGTAGCTTCAAAAAGGAGCAGGAAATCCTTGAAAATGCGTCAAAGCTGAAACAACTTGAGAACCGGCTTTTTTGGATAGACGAAGACTTTTCACCTAACATTCGTCATGCTCCAAAAATGCTATGGAAGTACGGTAAGCCTCTTCGTTCGACTCAGACCCGTGTGCACCTTGCTTTTGACAAGCTTTTCATTGGCGATCGTATGTTCTTTTACAATGCCGAATCAGGTGATGTGATTGAACTGGAAAGAACAAGCTCTGTGCCTACACCGGCTGAATCATGACGTCGCGCAAAGGAGCGCCTTTCGGGTACTGTGTCCTTTGTTGTCGCTAATTTTAGGAGTCTTGTTTTCAAGCAAGATAAACTTTTGTGTTAGATCGACATCTGTAACCCGCACGTCATACTTGGAACGGAAACTTGGCTTTCCAGGGATATTGATAACCGTGAGCTTGTTACAGATAAAGATTATCTGCTTTATCGGAAAGACCGGTGAC